>BJKM01001127.1:0-14305 GCA_015082035.1 Chaenogobius annularis
TTTAAAACGCTGTGGAACATTTGTCCTTTAACATGTCTTTAACTGTGGCTTAACATGATTTAAAACGCTGTGGAACATTTGTCCTTTAACGTGCTCAGATTTAAAACGCTGTGGAACATTTGTCCTTTAACGTGCTCAGATTTAAAAAACATTTGTCCTTTAACGTGCTCGGTTTAAAATGCTGCGTAACATTGTCCTTTAACGTGCTCTGATTTAAAACGCTGTGGAACATTTGTCCTTTAACTGTGGAACATTTGCTTTAACGTGCTCAGATTTAAAACGCTGCGTAACATTTGTCCTTTAACGTGCTCGGGTTTTAAAATGCTGTGTAACATTTGTCCTTTAACGTGCTCTGATTTAAAACGCTGTGGAACATTTGTCCTTTAACGTGCTCGGGTTTAAAACGCTGCGAAACATTTGTCCTTTAACGTGCTCTGATTTAAAACGCTGTGGAACATTTGTCCTTTAACGTGCTCAGATTTAAAACGCTGTGGAACATTTGTCCTTTAACATGCTCGGGTTTAAAATGCTGCGTAACATTTGTCCTTTGTGCTCTTTAAACGCGTGAACTGGATTTAAAACGCTGTGGAACATTTGTCCTTGTAACATTTGCTAACTGATTTTTAAAATGCTGCTCTGTAACATTTGTCCTCCTTAACATGCGTCATTTGTTTAAAACGCTGCGTAACATTTGTCCTTTAACGTGCTCGGGTTTAAAAAACGCTGTGGAACATTTGTCCTTTAACGTGCTCAGATTTTAAAACGCTGTACATTTAACGTGCTGTGGTAAACATTTGTCCTTTAACGTGCTCAGATTTAAAACGCTGTGGAACATTTGTCCTTTAACGTGCTCACGTGCTCTGATTTAAAACGCTGTGGAACATTTGTCCTTTAACGTGCTCTGATTTAAAACGCTGTGGAACATTTGTCCTTTAACGTGCTCGGGTTTAAAATGCTGCGTAACATTTGTCCTTTAACGTGCTCTGATTTAAAACGCTGTGGAACATTTGTCCTTTAACGTGCTCAGATTTAAAACGCTGTGTAACATTTGTCCTTTAACGTGCTCGGGTTTAATAATGCTGCGTAACATTTGTCCTTTAACGTGCTCAGATTTAAAACGCTGTGGAACATTTGTCCTTTAACGTGCTCGGATTTAAAACGCTGCTGTGGAACATTTGTCCTTTAACATGCTCTGATTTAAAACGCTGCGTAACATTTGTCCTTTAACGTGCTCGGGTTTAAAATGCTGTGTAACATTTGTCCTTTAACGTGCTCAGATTTAAAACGCTGTGGAACATTTGTCCTTAAACATGCTCTGATTTAAAACGCTGTGGAACATTTGTCCTTTAACATGCTCTGATTTAAAACGCTGCGTAACATTTGTCCTTTAACGTGCTCGGGTTTAAAACGCTGCGTAACATTTGTCCTTTAACGTGCTCGAGTTTAAAATGCTGTGTAACATTTGTCCTTTAACGTGCTCAGATTTAAAACGCTGTGGAACATTTGTCCTTTAACGTGCTCAGATTTAAAACGCTGTGGAACATTTGTCCTTTAACGTGCTCAGATTTAAAACGCTGTGGAACATTTGTCCTTTAACGTGCTCGGGTTTAAAATGCTGCGTAACATTTGTCCTTTAACGTGCTCTGATTTAAAACGCTGTGGTAACATTTGTCCTTTAACGTGCTCGGATTTAAAACGCTGTGGAACATTTGTCCTTTAACGTGCTCGGGTTTAAAACGCTGCGTAACATTTGTCCTTTAACGTGCTCTGATTTAAAACGCTGTGGAACATTTGTCCTTTAACGTGCTCTGATTTAAAACGCTGTGTAACATTTGTCCTTTAACATGCTCAGATTTTAAAACGCTGCGTAACATTTGTCCTTTAACATGCTCTGATTTAAAACGCTGTGGAACATTTGTCCTTTAACGTGCTCTGATTTAAAACGCTGTGGAACATTTGTCCTTTAACGTGCTTTTAAACGTCCTTTAACGTGCTCGTTTAAAACTGTAACATTTGTCCTTTAACGTGCTCAGATTTAAAACGCTGTGGAACATTTGTCCTTTAACGTGCTCAGATTTAAAACGCTGTGGAACATTTGTCCTTTAACGTGCTCTGATTTAAAACGCTGTGCGAACATTTGTCCTTTAACGTGCTCTGATTTAAAACGCTGTGGAACATTTGTCCTTTAACGTGCTCGGATTTAAAACGCTGCGTAACATTTGTCCTTTAACGTGCTCTGGGATTTAAAATGCTGTGTAACATTTGTCCTTTAACGTGCTCAGATTTAAAACGCTGTGGAACATTTGTCCTTTAACATGCTCTGATTTTAAAACGCTGCGTAACATTTGTCCTTTAACGTGCTCTGATTTAAAACGCTGCGTAACATTTGTCCTTTAACGTGCTCGGTTTAAAATGCTGTGAACATTTGTCCTTTAACGTGCTCAGATTTAAAACGCTGTGGAACATTTGTCCTTTAACGTGCTCTGATTTAAAACGCTGTGGAACATTTGTCCTTTAACATGCTCTGATTTAAAACGCTGCGTAACATTTGTCCTTTAACGTGCTCGGGTTTAAAAACGCTGTGGTAACATTTGTCCTTTAACGTGCTCAGATTTAAAACGCTGTGGAACATTTGTCCTTTAACATGCTCTGATTTAAAACGCTGCGTAACATTTGTCCTTTAACGTGCTCGGGTTTAAAACGCTGCGTAACATTTGTCCTTTAACGTGCTCAGATTTAAAACGCTGTGTGAACATTTGTCCTTTAACGTGCTCAGATTTAAAACGCTGTGGAACATTTGTCCTTTAACGTGCTCTGATTTTAAAACGCTGTGGAACATTTGTCCTTTAACGTGCTCAGATTTAAAACGCTGTGGAACATTTGTCCTTTAAACGTGCTCGGGTTTAAAATGCTGCGTAACATTTGTCCTTTAACGTGCTCTGATTTAAAACGCTGTGGAACATTTGTCCTTTAACGTGCTCGGATTTAAAACGCTGTGGAACATTTGTCCTTTAACGTGCTCGGATTTAAAACGCTGCGTAACATTTGTCCTTTAACGTGCTCGGGTTTAAAATGCTGTGTAACATTTGTCCTTTAACGTGCTCTGATTTAAAACGCTGTGGAACATTTGTCCTTTAACGTGCTCGGGTTTAAAACGCTGCGTAACATTTGTCCTTTAACGTGCTCTGATTTAAAACGCTGTGGAACATTTGTCCTTTAACGTGCTCTGATTTAAAACACTGTGTAACATTTGTCCTTTAACATGCTCAGATTTAAAACGCTGCGTAACATTTGTCCTTTAACGTGCTCTGATTTAAAACGCTGTGGAACATTTGTCCTTTAACGTGCTCAGATTTAAAACGCTGTGGAACATTTGTCCTTTAACGTGCTCAGATTTTAAACGCTGTGTAACATTTGTCCTTTGATATGCTCAGATTTAAAACGCTGTGTAACATTTGTCCTTTAACGTGCTCAGATTTAAAACTCTGTGTAACATTTGTCCTTTAACGTGCTCGGATTTAAAACGCTGCGTAACGTTTGTCCTTTAACGTGCTCGGATTTAAAACTCTGTGTAACATTTGTCCTTTAACGTGCTCGGATTTAAAACGCTGCGTAACAATTGTCCTTTAACGTGCTCAGATTCAAAACGCTGTGGAACATTTGTCCTTTAACGTGCTCGGGTTTAAAATGCTGCGTAACATTTGTCCTTTAACGTGCTCGGATTTGCGTCGTTTGGGTTTTGGAGGTTGGTTGTGAGAATGCGGTCGGGTGATTGAGGCCGGTGTGGTTGTCGTCCCGTAGTTCACTGCGGCAGCATCCGGCAGACGGCCACCATCCTGACCATGAACAAGGACTGTCTGAGGACCGGGGACAAGGCGGCGGTCCACTTCAGGTTCATCAAGACGCCGGAGTATCTGCACCCGGAGCAGAAGCTGGTGTTCAGGGAGGGCCGGACCAAAGCTGTGGGGACCATCACCAAGGTACTTGTACTTGTACTTATACTTGTACTAGCACCTGGGTGAGTAAAAGTGTATTCATGAGTTAAAGGACAAATATTGTGCATTATTTGTGTGGTTCCCTGCTCTTGAGAACCTTTAGTTTTGGCTTCTCATGTTTTAGAAGTAAAAAACAACATTACCATCTGCCTCTCTGCTGTTTCCAACGTGGACCACCTGAGTTTTTGTGCCCTCTACTGGCAGCAGAGGGAATTGCGCACAGTTTAAGCGGGTCAAGCCGCTCACTCGCTGGTTCGAGCTCACAGTTGTAACGATCGTGGAGATGATCTGTGGAGTTCAGAACAGCAGAAGGTTCTCCGAGCCGCGTCACAGGTCGAATGTGACATCACAGGTCGAATGTGACATCACAGGTCGAATGTGACATCACAGGTCGAATGTGACAGCACAGGTCGAATGTGACAGCACAGGTCGAATGTGACATCACAGATGAATGTGACATCACAGTCGAATGTTGACATCACAGGTCGAATGTGACATCAATGTCGAATGTGACAGCACAGGTTCAATGTGACAGTCACAGGTCGATATGTGACATCACAGAGTTCGAAATGTGACATCACAGGTCCGAATGTGACATCACAGGGTTCGAATGTGACATCACAGGTCGAATGTGACAATCACAAGGTCGAATGTGAATACAGTGACATCAACAGGTCGAATGTGACATCACAAGTCAATGTGACATCACAGGTTCGAATGTGACAAACGGCACATGTGACTCATGTCGACACATGACACAGGTCGAATGTGAACATCACAGGTCGAATGTGACATCACAGGTCGAATGTGACAGCACAGGTCGAATGTGACATCACAGGTCGAATGTGACATCACGTCGAATGTGACAATCAGTCAGGTCGAATGTGCATGCACAGGTCGAATGTGACATCCACAGGTCGAATTGACATCACAGGAGTGATGTCGAAATGTGACATACACAGGTCGAATGTGACATCACAGGTCGAATGTGACATCACAGGTCGAATGTGACAGCACAGGTCGAATGTGACATCAACAGGTCGAATGTGACAGCACAGGTCGAAGTGTGACAGACAGGTCGAATGTGACATCACAGGTCGAATTGTGACAAGCACAGTCGAATGTGACATCACAGGTCGAATGTTGACATCACAGGTCGAATGTGACATCACAGGTCGAATGTGACATCACAGTGAATGGACAGCACCGAATGTGACATCAGGTCGAATGTGACATCACAGGTCGAATGTGACATCCACAGGTCGAATGTGACATCACAGATCGAATGTACATCACAATAGGTCGAAATGTGACATCACGGTCGAATGTGACATCACAGGTCGAATATGTGACATCACTGATCGAATGTGAACATCACAGGTCGGAAATGTGACATCACAGGTCGAATGTGAACATCACAGGTCGAATGTGACATCACAGGTCGAGGAGATTCAGAAGGCGGCGTGTGCTTGAGGCTTTGTAAACCGGTGTGAAAGACGCTGTGACTGCGGCTAGAAGCGGGCCGTAAACGTTGGGTTCTTGTGGTCCGCAGCTGCTTCAGTCGGTGAGCACGCAGGCGGCCAAAACCTCAGCAGGCCAAAAGCCAGAGCTACAGGAAGAGGGAGCGGCGGCCAATGAGGAGGCTGCTGTCCGCCGCGCCGCCAGATAAAAGTCCCACCTCCTCGGCGCTACAGGTGAGAGAACGTCACCGCTGCTCAGGTCGGCGGGAACGGGTTGAACGCGGGACTGAACGTGACTGGAACCGGACTGAACCGTGACTGGAACGCGGACTGAAACCGTGACTGGAACTGGTACTGAACCGTGACTGGAACTGTACTGAACCGTGACGGAACTGGTACTGAACGTGACTGGAACTGGGACTGACTCGAACCGTGACTGAACTGGGACTGAACGTGACTGACCGGGACTGAACCGTGGACTGGAACTGGTACTAGAACCGTGACTGGAACGGAACTGACCGTGACTGAACCTCGGTACTGGAACCGTGACTGGAACGGACTGAACCGTGAACGTGGAACTGGGACTGACTGAACCGTGACTGGAACTGGTACTGAAACCGTGACTGGAAATGGTACTGAACCGTGACTTGGAACGGACTGCGTGACTGAACCGGACTGAACCGTGACTGGAACCAGGTGACTGAACCGTGACGGAACGGTGACTGAACCGCGTGAACGTTGGTAGACTTGGATTTCTGGGCATTTTCAAAACTCATTTCCCACAATTCCTCAGTTTTATTTTTACACTGTTTGTGTTTTGTCTCTGCAGCTGAAGTCGGAGAGGGGCGCCGGTCGGAGAAGAGGAGGGAACAGACATCGATCGAAAGGGTTAAACGTGGCTCCCATGGCGACGCCTTCTATCCACCGGAGCAGGAACGGCTTAAAACGGCTTAAAACGGCTTAAAATGGCTTAAAAACGGCCTAACAGCCTAAAAAAAGACTAAAACCACATGAAACAGCCTTAAACAGCTTTAAGACCATCGAAACAGCCTAAAACGGCTTTAAAACTGCCTAAAACCACATGAAACATTCTAAAACTGCCTAAAACCACATGAAACAGCCTAAAATCACCTTAAACAACTTAACACCACCTAAAACAGGCCTAAACAGTCTAAGACCACCTAAAACCAGGCTACAGTCTAAGACACACCTAAAACCAGGCCTAAACAGTCTAAGACACTAAAACCGGCCTACAGTCTAAGACCAACCTAAAACCAGGCCTAAACAGTCTAAGACCACCTAAAACCAGGCCTACGGTCTAAGACCACCTAAACCAGGCCTAAACAGTCTAAGACACCTAAAACCAGGCCTAAACAGTCTAAGACCACCTAAAACCAGGCCTAAACAGTCTAAGACCACCTAAAACAGGCTAAACAGTGTAAGACCACCTAAAACCAGGCCTAAACAGTCTTAAGACACCTAAAACCAGGCCTAAACAGTGTAAGACCACCTAAAAACCAGGCCTAAACAGTGTTAAGACCACCTAAAACCAGACCACCAAACCAGCCTAAAACTTAAGTAAAACCAGGCCAACTTAAGACCACCTAAAACCAGGCCTAAACAGTCTAAGACCACCTAAAACCAGGCCTAAACGTCTAAGACCACCTAAAACCAGGCCTACAGTCTAAGACCACCTAAAACCAGGCCTAAACAGTGTAAGACCACCTAAAACCAGGCCTAAACAGTCTTAAGACCACCTAAACCAGGCCCACAGTCTAAGACCACCTAAAACCAGGCCTACAGTCTAAGACCACCTAAAAACCAGGCCCTAAACAGTCTCTAAGACCACCTAAAACCAGGCCTACAGTCTAAGACCACCTAAAACCAGGCCTAAAACAGTGTAAGACCACCTAAAACCAGGCCTAAACATCTTAAGACCACCTAAAACCAGGCCTACAGTCTAAGACACCTAAAACCAGGCCTACAGTCTAAGACCACCTAAAACAGCCTAAACAGCCTAACATGTAAGACCACCTAAAACCAGGCCTAACAGCTAAGACCACCTAAAACCAGGCCTACAGTCTAAGACCAGCCACCTAAAAACCAGGCCTAAACAGTCTAAGACACCTAAAACCGGCCTAAACAGTCAAGACCACTAAAACCAGCTAAACAGTCCTAAAGACGCACCTAAAACCAGGCCTAAACAGTCTAAGACCACCTAAAACCAGGCATACTGTGTGTGCCTTTTTAAAAGAATAGATCATCAAGAAGATTTAAAGCATTTGTAAGCTGCAACTGTTACATGGCTCATCAGTTAACAAGAGTTAAACAAACTGAAACTAATCTTCTTTGTTACGCCCTGACAACCCCTAATGGGCCTCAGAAAGACTCAACAGGAAGTCACGGTCTAAACTAAAGCCTTGTTAAATCGGTGTGACCTCGAGTCGTGGAAGGTTTTTCATCCGAAACACTAAATGTTTCTGTTTCCTGTCTCTTTCACAATCAAGACTTCATGCTGTTCCTGTCTCTTTCACACTAAGACTTCATTTCATGCTGTTTTCCTGTCTCTTTCACACTAAGACTTCATGCTGTTTCCTGTCTCTTTCACACTAAAGACTTCATGCTGTTTCCTGTCTCTTTTCACACTAAGACTTCAATGGCTGTTTCCTGTCTCTTTCACACTAAGACTTCATGCTGTTTCCTGTCTCCTGTCTCTTTCACACTAAGACTTCATGCTGTTTCTCTTTCACACTAAGACTTCATGCTGTTTCCTGTCTCTTTCACACTAAAGACTTCATGCTGTTCCTGTCTCTTTCACACTAAGCTTATGCTGTTTCCTGTCTCTTTCACGCTAAGACTTCATGCTGCTGTTTCCTGTCTCTTTCACACTAAGACTTCATGCTGTTTCCTGTCTCTTTCACACTAAGATTCATGCTGTTTCCTGTCTCTTTCACAATCAGACTTCATGCTGTTTCCTGTCCATTTCACAATAAGACTGCATGTTTTTCTAATGCGTTTGGAGTTTATAAAAAGCACAGATGCCAAACGTTTGCCCTCGATTTTCTTAAAAGAGGATTTTATTTTGTGAGTTTGAAAACCGTGTACAGAAGATGTTTGTGTTGTAAAGGATTTTAAATAAAGATGTCTCAGAAGAAAGATGTCTTGTCATTATTTTAACACTTTCAAAGATGAAACCAAAATGTCCATGTTTGGTTTTCTTGTCATTAAAGTATATTTGCGCTTCTGTGTGTAACATATTAAATAAGTAATAAAAACATAAAGATGCACATGTGTCGGAGTTGACGCTCACTCCGCTGCTGCAAAACATGGTTTTAAAATCATGGTTTGACCCCCCCCAAACCCAAAGAACAAGGACGAGAGACGAGTAAACGAGGAAGACACAAGTCCGGTAGCGCCACGGGACCAAAACAAAGCTGATGGCCAACGGCTCCATTGGAAAACAGCCTGCATCATGCTAACGAAGCTAGCATACCTGAGAGCCGCGCTCGCTCCCCGCCGGAGACGCGGGGTCCCGCCGGCCCAGATGGAGACTCTCACGTCTTCTATGCGTCGGAAGGGAGAGAGAATGTAATTGGTCATCAGCTGTGGCTCAAGATGTCCGAAGTGCAGCGTGCCATGGAGTCTCTGAGTGCCGAGTTGTTGGCTACCATCGCTCCGGCGGTGTCAGAGGCAGTGGCCACTAAGCCCAAAGCAGATGGAATAACCGGAGCACGCATTGAGGAAGTCGAGCAGCGGGTTTCAGACAATACGGACGATCTGCAGACAGTAAGGGCCGAGCTGGAGGCGCCGCGGGCCGAGAAGGAGGCGCAGCGGGCCGAGCTGGAGGCGCCGCGGGCCGAGAAGGAGGCGCCGCGGGCCGAGACGGAGGCGCCGCGGGCCGAGACGGAGGCGCCGCGGGCCGAGACGGAGGCGCCGCGGGCCGAGATGGAGCAGCCGCGGGCCGAGACGGAGGCGCTGCGGCCCAGGGTGACAACGCTGGAGTCGGGGATCAATTACATGAAAAATAAGCTCCTGGATTTGGAGTCCAGATCCTGTCGTACTAACCTGAGGCTTGTGGGCATAGAAGAAGAGGAAGGAAAAGACACCGAAAGCTTCTTGGTGAAGATTATTCCTGAGCTCCTCGTTAGCTCAGGAGTTGATGTCTCTCCCATCACAATCGAAAGAGCACATCGCCTGGGCAAACCAAGACCAGCAGCTGATAAACCACGAGGCCTGATAATGCGGTTTAATGATCGTGTGAAGGAACACGTCCTGATCGCTGCAAGGGTTAAAGGAGACCTCCAGTGCAAAGGCAAGCGTGTCTTCTTCGCTCCAGATGTTCCATACGAGGCTCGCCAACAACGGCTAAAGTTCCACCACATCTGTGAGGAGCTCAGGAGGAGAAAACTGAGACATGGATTCTCTTTCCCCGCGGCTCTTCTAGTGACTTTTGAAGGTAAAACACACGCTCAGAACATCAGGAGAAGCAGAGGTGCTCCTCAGGAAGATGCAAAACACAGAGAAATGAACAGAACGGAGGATGGAGCCACCAGCGGGGGGCATGTGAGATCGGGGTGTGGTCACATGGTGATACACTTCTGTTCATTTTCCAGTGACTGATTACATCAGTTATTTGTTTTTAACATCAGACTTTATGCCCCCTGGTGGCTGTCTGCTTTTGTGACTCAACAGCTCTACTCATCCATGTGTCAAATGTGGGTGATTTGATTTGTGGGAAATTGAAAGTATAAGCAGAGTACAGCGGGGGGACGTGGTGAGCCAGGGGTCTTATATATCCAGCTCCTCCTGAGGATTGGTGTCAGGAGTGCCTGGGAGTTTTTCTGGGGGGCCCTTCACTAGGATTGGACTGCCCTCCCTGTTACGATCTTTTTGATTGGGCTTTGGGTTGTTCTGTGTTCCTATGGTTCTTGTGTATGTTTGTTGTTTTCGACCAGAGAGATTAAAAACATTCAAGAGTCATCAACGATGGGATCAATGCAACCTACACTGTCGAACTCCACAGGCACTGGAGGAACAATTAACACGAAGTTCTGTCTCTTATTGAAGACAGTAGGATGATTGACACATGGAGGGAGATTAACCCTAGGGCACGCCAGGGTACCCACCTTTCAAATCCACATACACTCTATTCCAGAACTACTTTTTTATTCTCAATAAAGACAGATCTATAATCACTGAGGCAGATCATACAGTAGAGGAACATGATACTGGGGAAACGTCTCCGCCCATCCCTTGCGATGCTTCCAAAGCAGTGTTGAGAGGACAAATTATAGCTGTAGCCTCCGAAAAAAGTGTGTCCTAAAATGCTACAAGAAATTAAAAAGATGAGGAGAAATGAATGATCTGAAAATGCTCTTTACATTATGAGAGTGGATCAAAATGTTTGAAATCCGGGACGGGCAAAGTGATGTCATCTCAACTAAACAAGACAAAATTCAATCAGCATTTGAATCCTTTTATAAAAAACGTGTTCAAACATTCCAGACGATAAAGAAGATGATATAAACTCCTTTCTGGACACTCTCAATTTGCCCGTTTTATCAGAAGAATTGAATATAAAATTAAGAGCTTTAAAAGACACACTTTTACCTGGGCACTTAAAGAAACTCAGAGTCGGAAAGAGGTCCTCATGTCTTTAATGCCTAAAGAGGGGAAGGACCGATTGGACTGTGCCTCATACAGACCCATTTCTATTCTGAATGTGAATCGTTTTATACACCTCAATTATGTCCAAAAGAATGGAACTGATTCTCCCAAATGTGATCCACAACGATCAGACCGGATTTATGACCGAACAAACACAAGACGACACAAGACCATCTTTACACACAATGAGCCAAATACACACACAACACAACAAAGCAGTGATAATAAGTCTGCACGCTGTCAATCTTTACGATGGTCCATCAAGGATTCAAATCAATGGTCATCTGACACGTCCACTGACTCTGGAAAGGGGGGTCGGGGGTCCGGTTTGCTTTGTGTTTGGAACCATTGGCCCCCAAACAATTCACGGTGTTACACTCGATGGGACGGAACATAAAGTTCTCTGCTGCAGATGATGTTCTATTGTATTTGACCGAACCAGAACTTTCCGTTCCCAAATGTGATGCATTTTCTACAAGAAATTGGTCCAATGTTTGGATACAAATTAAATGTACAAAAAACTGAAATGATTTCATTCTGGCGCCCCCCTCGGGCCTTTAAAACAACTTACTCATTTAATGGCAAACAGAATCTCTTAGGTATTTGATGTGGTCCTCCATAGAGACCTATCAACTATTCTGGAGAAAAATTATATCCCTGTTTTTAAGATCATAAAAAAAGATCTTGAAAAATGGACTCTGAGTCCAGACTTAAGTCTAAGTCAATGGATTTAAACTATAAAAATGAATGTTTTGCCCAGATTTCTCTCTCTGTTCCAGATTCTCCAGATTTCCATCCTCAACTTTGATGAGTGGAAAAAAGCAATCTCAAGATTCATATGGCAAAAGAAAAAAGGCGGGGTTTTCCCTGTTTGAGAAAGGACTTTATTTCAGCTCAGATCAGAGCGTTGCTAAGGCGACCCAGAATATGAAGCTCAATGGAAACGCATTGAGAGTAATGTTGTGCCGGGGGTCCCTGTGCCGGGGGTCCCTGTGCCGGGGGTCCCTGTGCCGGGGGTCCCTGTGCCGGGGGTCCCTGTGCCGGGGGTTCCTGTGCCGGGGGTCCCTGTGCCGGGGGTCCCTGTGCCGGGGGTTCCTGCGCCGGGGGTCCCTGCGCCGGGGGTCCCTGTGCCGGGGGTCCCTGTGCCGGGGGTCCCTGTGCAGCCCTTACTGGCAGATGACAGACGCTTGGGTCCTTTGGAGGAAGTGAAGAATCCCTGGGTCAAATCTGTGCTTACGACATGGAAAGAGCTGATCAAAACATACAAACCAAACAAACAGGTTCAGATCTTAAACTGGTCGGTTTATGACAACACAGACTCAAGATTTAAAGTCTGAAGAAAAGGTCTAAAGGTCTTTGGTCCAGATTGTAAAGGAGAATCATCTGAAGAGCTTTGAGATGAAAGAATCCTTTGTCTTAGAGAAACTGGACTTTTATAGGTTTTTTTTACAAATAAGGAGTTTTTCTAAGAACATTAAACAGAGTAATGACATTCAAACCCTCTGAGATGTTTATCAAGGCTTATGAGTCAGAACTTTCAAAGGGAATTATATCTGAATTATATCAATGCATTTCTAATCTGGACAAATACTCTACTAAATATGATAAAAACACATGGAAAGAGAGCGTGATCTTGTTTTGACAGATGAAGAGTGGGAAAGTGTGAGTACATTCCAGTGGGAGGAGCTCAAAGTCACATGTTTGGAGAAACGTTTCTTCATAAATCCAGGTCAAAGTGCTCATTATTCACAGGGAAATGGAACTGTTGGAGAAACAGCGCCACCAGGAGGCAAACCACTGTCACGTGTCCTGGGACTGTCCTGCTGCTCAGGAGTTTTTAACTGAAAATTAAGGATGCACTACAACAGTCTTTGACGCCTGGATGACACAAATTGCACCGACGATCAGGGACTGGACCGACATCAAGTGGGACGTTTGGTTGGGTTCACGTGGGCCTTTTCTTCTCTCACCTGTTGGACGTCTGCTTGTTCTGCTTGTGGTCTCCTGCTCTCTCTCTGGTCCTGTTCTTGTCTCTTTGCACATGTATCAGCTGACTTTATCCACCAGGGGTCAGTGTTTGCACTGGCATTTTAACAGGAACAATCATGAAACCAGGTCTAAACCAGGACTAAACCAGGTCTAAACCAGGACTAAAACCAGGACTAAACCAGGACTAAACCAGGACTAAAACAGGGCTAAACCAGGACTAAAACCAGGTCTAAACCAGGACTAAACCAGGACTAAAACAGGACTAAACCAGGTCTAAACCAGGACTAAACCAGGACTAAAACAGGACTAAACCAGGACTAAACCAGGACTAAAACAGGGCTAAACCAGGACTAAACCAGGTCTAAACCAGGACTAAACCAGGACTAAAACAGGACTAAACCAGGTCTAAACCAGGACTAAACCAGGACTAAACAGGACTAAACCAGGTCTAAACCAGGTCTAAACCAGGACTAAAACAGGACTAAAAAAGGACTAAACCAGGACTAAACCAGGTCTACAGCAGGACTAAACCAAGATGTGTTATAATCTCTTAAACCTCTTTGTTTTTGGAGAAGGTCTTTGTAAGGAACAATAGAAGGATAACCACTCTGACAGGAGGAGGAGGAGGAGAGGAGGAGAGGAGGAGAGAGAGGAGAGGAGAGGAGGAGAGGGAGGGGAGAGGAGGGAGAGGAGGGGGGAGAGGGAGGAGGAGGGAGGAGGAGAGGAGGAGAGGAGGAGAGGAGAGGAGGAGGAGGAGAGGAGAGAGGAGGAGAGGAGAGGAGGAGGAGAGGAGGGAGGAGGAGAGGAGAGAGAGGAGGAGAGGAGGAGGGAGGAGGAGAGGGGAGAGGAGAGGGGAGGAGAGGAGAGAGGAGGAGAGGAGAGAGGAGTGAGAGGAGGAGAGGAGGAGGAGGAGAGGGGGGAGGAGAGAGGGAGGAGAAGGAGGGGAGGAGGAGGAGGAGAGGAGGAGAGGAGGAGAGAGAGGGAGGAGGAGAGGAGGAGAGGGGGAGAGGAGGAGGAGAGGAGGAGAGGAGGAGGAGAGGAGAGGAGGAGGAGAGAGAGAGAGAGGAGGAGAAGAGGAGGAGAGGAGGAGAGGAGGAGAGGAGGAGAAGAGAGGGAGAGGAGAGAGAGGAAGAGGAGGAGGGAGAGAGGAGAGGGAGGAGAGAGGAGAGAGAGGAGAGAGGGGAGGAGAGGAGA
>BJKM01001127.1:14930-17430 GCA_015082035.1 Chaenogobius annularis
TCAGGTCATGTGATCAGACTCTGTCAGGTCATGTTCAGATCATGTAGATAGGTCAAAATTGGAGCTTTGGGACATGAAACGCTTGTGCCGACCCTGAATGAAATGCCGACCTTTTAGGGTCCACGTAAAGCTAACAACAGCTAGCATGCTAACAGCGCACTTCCTGGTTTTTGGAGACTAAAACGCTCTCTAATTAGACGCATTTTGACCCTTGCGACACGCCCGCTTCATTACTCGCGCTCGTTTTGGTTCTACTCACACAATCTCGTTGTTGTCGAACTCCAGGACGCCGTGCGTGTCTTCGAAGTCCTCTCCTCCCCCTTTGGCCGTCCCCGCGATGGTCTTGAAGGGCACGGCCACGGCTCCGCGCGCGCCCGGACGTTCTGACCACCCTCACCTCCATCACGCCCACGCTCTCGCTCACCGTGACCGCCGCCTCCTCGAACGTGAAGATCCCCGCGTGGTCGTCGTCGAAAATGGTCACCGTCGCCGTGCACGGCAGGCCCAGCCCCGCCACGGCGCTGGCGTCTTTCCCGTCCGCGCGCACGTGGCTCAGATGCACCAGGAAGTGTTCGTCCTCTTCAAAAAATGTCGTCGTCTATTATCTCGATGCGTATCTCCTTCTCCGTTTCGCCCGGTTCGAACACGACCGTGCCCTGGGTGGACGTGTAATCCGAGCCGGCGTTGGCGGTGCCGTCTCCGTCTGAAAACTGACGTGAACCCGCTGCGTCAGATCGCCGCCTTGTCGCACGACGTTCAACGCGACGCTGCCACAGTTTTCCAGACACTGATATGAACCCGGATCGAAATAAACCTTGGTTGTAGTTGGCCAATGCTTCCGAGCTGAACTCCAATTGGTTGGCGCCGCGCTTGGCCTGCTCCGCGCGCGCGCTTCAGCACGTTCCCCGCCCCCGTCATGATGCGCGTCGCCTGGCAACGGTAAAACGCTCGGCTCTTCTGCTGCTGGTTTAGCACTTGGTAGTTAGCGAGCTCCGTTAGCTGCTCCAAGTCTTTCTCCGGATGCTTCTGCTTGAGCTCCTTCAAAATGGCCGCCACTTCTCTGCGCGATTCTTCCTCGTCCCACTCGAAACACGCCTCCAGCTCCGCCCCGTTGGCGTTCAGCATCTCCACGTCGGACTTCAAGCGGCACGTCGGGTTCGCCCTCCGTCTCGATGATCATGCCCCTCTGCTTCCCCGCGCGATAGCGCTTGTGGACGTACTTGTAAAAGAGCAAACGTCTGTCGGCGACGTACGCGAAGCCGACGCAGAGCGGGAAGAAGAACAGCGTCAGAAGCCCCTCCCAAAATCTCCACGACGCCGGGACTGGAGACCGCCAGAATCAGGTACAGCCACGTGTACGCGAAGACGCTCCAGGTCGCCGTCACGAAAAACACTCTCAGGTGTTTGACCTTTCTCGTCTCGCCGTTGGGGAATGACGGAAACGCAAAGGCCGATGATGACGAACATATTAAACGCCGCGCTGCCGACGATCGTGTTGGACCCAATTCGCCGGCGTGGAAGTCGTGCCCGCAGACTTCCACGACGACAGCAGGATTTCCGGCGCGGACGAACCCAACGCCATCAGCGTCAGATTCGAGACCGTCTCGTTCCAAATCCCGCACCGTGGTCGTAACCTTCTCCCCGTTTGGTTTTTTAATCGTGATCTGGCGCTCCTGCGAAGTTATGACCTCGATGGACGCCATGAAGCGATCGGCGATGATGGAGACGCCCAGGAACATGTACGCCAGCGCCAGGAAGTAGATGGTTGCCCTGGCGATGCGCTCGGAGAAGGCGGGGTCGACCGGTTCCCACAACGGGCAAAATGACGCCCTTTGATGCACTCGGTACGTCCGCCGCACTTGGGTTTGGTGGCGTTGGAGGTGGCGTTGGCGGGGAGGGCGCCCCCTGCGGACGAGACGAGGAGCGCGAGCAGAGCGAGGGGAGGGGCCGCGCGGACGCCATTTTGGATCAGCCGGAACACTGCCGCACAAAGAGACGGAGAGAGAGAGGGAATGTTGGAGGAACGTACTGAAATAAAACTAAAAATAAAATCTGTTTTCGTTTGTAAAATGTGAAAATACTTTATTAAATTCTGTTTTTACGATTGCGATTCTGAGACCGTTGCTCAGTTCTCTTTGGTTTATTTGCCAAAATGGAAGTAAAACAATTTGAAAGACACAGAATCCTAATTAAGATATAAAAACAGAACTTTATTGATTTCTGCAATGACATTTGTACGTTTCCGAAACATAAAGCGCAACATTTTACAAACGTCAAAAACAATGAAGTAAATAAAGACTCAAGTAAGACTTTTTCTTCCTCTCTGTTTGTGTAAGTAACTCATGCTAATGCGCTTTACCTGCTTTAAACTGCCCGATGTCTCTAGTTTGAAATGCTTGATGTCGCTCGGCTCTAAATATATAAAAGTTGTTTGACTGAAACATAAAGGAAATATCAGAGTGAACTCACCGCGAGCTGCAACGAGAGCGTCTCCTCGAGC
>BJKM01001127.1:22430-42430 GCA_015082035.1 Chaenogobius annularis
CCTGTCCCCTGCGTCCCCTGCGTCCCCTGCGTCCCCTGCGTCCCCTGTCCCCTGCGTCCCCTGCGTCCCCTGCGTCCCCTGTCCCCTGCGTCCCCTGCGTCCCCTGCGTCCCCTGCGTCCCCTGCGTCCCCTGCGTCCCCTGCGTCCCCTGTCCCCTGCGTCCCCTGCGTCCCCTGCGTCCCTCCTCTGACGCTCTCTGAAGTGTCTCTGAAGTGTCTATAAAGGTTCTTATCTGCTGCAGAGGGACATGTCCATACAAGGCCCCAGGCACAGAGCCGATAACACGCACGGCATTCTGGGACATCTCCTCCTCATGTGACACTTAGGACACTTACATTCAGGTGGCGCGGCGGTTCGAGGCGCTGCACGTGTGCCCAGACTCTTCCTCATTAGAAGAGAACATGAATATAAAAGTCTGGCCTGAAACGCTCCTCGTCCTGAACAGACTCAATGAACCTTTAGAACGAGCTTGAACCTACAAAGATAAACGGGTTTTTCTTGTCCCATTGAATCCACTTCATCCATGGATTTCTCTGGGACATTTTCCTCCCACAGAGACACAAAGATCAGGCCTCAAAGTGGCTCCAAAACGGCACAATCGCCACTTCATATCTGAGTTTCAACGCCAAAAATGAGGTGAAATGTGATTTTTTTTTTTTTTTGCGCCAATTTTACTCAAAAACAGAATAAAAAAACAAATTTGTGGAGCCAAACGAAGAAAGATGAGCCTCAACATTTGTGGATCGTGTGTTTTGTGTGGACGTTTCCCTCAAAAACAATGATTCATTCGATTATAAATTAGTCTGGTGCTTCTTCTTTCATCATCGATGAGTTATTTAGAACCCGAAACACATGAATAGACCTTTTTTTACTACCTTAAACCCAGAGGAACCCAAGGTCCCAGATGTTTGATCCCGAACACCAAATGCACATGTTTCCTGACGGTTTCCCCCCTGGAGCTGGCGTGGGTGATGGAGTCGCGCACCAGCAGGGGGCAGTGTGTCCTGTTTCTTTGACAACGACGCGCATTCTTGATCAAACGTCAAACGTGTGGAAAAGAGTCGCTAAAGGCTCAGTATTAAAAGTGAAAAAAAGACCAATTGAAACAGAACGGATGTTAAAATCTTAGAGTTAGAAGACAGAAATATGGACCGGGCTGTGATTGGTCAGTCAAAGTTCTGAAGTTTAGGTCAAAGGTCAAGTTTAGGAAAAGACTTTTTAAAGAAACACATTTCTTTCTCTCTTCTTGTGCGATAAAACACATAAAACACAGCTGAGGCCAGTTCAGTGACGAGAAGCGGACTCATTGCCATGGCAACCGGACCCCTCCTTGTCTGTGGGAGTTCCTCCCAAAGCCACAGCTCGGCTTGGTTTGGATCATTTGCTGAACTGGCACAAATGTCACAGATTTTATTCAAAATATCGTGAGTTTAAGACGTTCCTTTCCCGTCGTTTCCCGTTAGCTCCCGCTGCTACGTTGCTAAGGCCGTTTGTAAACATTACAGTGAAATGCATCGTGGGTAATGTCCTTGTCTGAGGTCCAGAAGTGAGCGAGAAGCTCCAGGAGAAGTGAAGGTCCACAGACTCTGAAGAACCAGGACAAACTGCATCACAATAATGTCTGTCATAATTCTATGGAAAACACAGGGATCGATATGTTGGATACTGCGGAATATTATAAAGGCACGTTGCCATGGATACAAGGTCCAGGTGACGTTTTGCGCAGTGAAACATCCAAACTGAAATAACATGGTTTTATTTGACTCTGTTTTGGGCTAAAAAGTTACAGACTGGGGCTTTAAAACGCTACAAAGCGAGTGACACGGAGCTGCTCGGACTCTAAACTCTTTGTATTTAAATGTCTCTGAATCCTGTGGAACAATGACAGAGAGATTTACCTCCAGCACCACGGCGACCGTTGATGTGGGCGGGGCTGTTGTTCAGATGACACAGTTGTTATCGACGACACCTGCAGATCATCCATTCACGTCTGAAATCACAACATTGATCTAAAAACAAACACATCTGCATCTCCTCCTGCTCCTCGATTGACCTTGACCTTTCACCTGAGTTTTAACACAATCAAAAAAGTAAATGTTCTGTCGATGTTAAAATACAGCAGGTGGCGCTAACAATGCAGTCGCATTTAAACCACATGTTTATGCATGTTTGTGTTCGCAGGCTCGGCTTGAGTCACTGTTCGACCAAACTGTGTTTTGGTCAAACAGTGACTTAAAGACTAAATATAATGGTACCCAAGACGGAACCCTGTGGAGTTCCCATTTTATATTCCCCATTGAGCTGATGCACTGCCACACTCTGGACCGACCTCCTGCTGGTGCCAGAGTCAGGATTAAACATGGACCGGCCTCCTGCTGGTGCCAGAGTCAGGACTAAACGTGGACCGGCCTCCTGCTGGTGCCAGAGTCAGGACTAAACGGACTGGTCTCCTGCTGGTGCCATAGTCAGGACTAAACATGGACCGGTCTCCTGCTGGTGCCCAGAGTCAGGACTGAACATGGACCGGCCTCCTGCTGGTGCCAGTCAGGACTAAACATGGACTGGTCTACTGCTGGTGCCAGAGTCAGGACTAAACATGGACCGGCCTCCTGCTGGTGCCAGAGAGGACTAAACGTGGACCGGCCTCCTGCCGGTGACTGAAAGGATTTTTTTGCAATGTTTAAAACTGTTTTGTGATTTTAAAGCCTTTTTCTTGTTGTGAAGCACTTTGAATTCCCCAGGAGTACTATCTCCCGTGTGTATCTGTAGTACTATCTCCCGTGTGTATCTGTAGTCCTATCTCCCGTGTGTATCTGTAGTAATATTTCCCATGTGTATCTGTAATCTCCCGTGTTGTATCTGTAGTACTATCTCCCGTGTGTATCTGTAGTAATATTTACCATGTGTATCTATAGTACTATCTCCCGTGTGTATCTGTAGTACTATCTCCTGTGTGTATCTGTAGTAATATCTCCCGTGTGTATCTGTAGTACTATCTCCCATGTGTATCTGTAGTACTATATCCCGTGTGTATCTGTAGTACTATCCCGTGTGTATCTGTAGTACTATCTCCGTGTGTATCTGTAGTACTATCTCCCGTGTGTATCTGTAGTACTATCCCGAGTGTATCTGTAGTCCTATCTCCCGTGTGTATCTGTAGTACTATCCCATGTGTATCTGCCGTCCTATCTCCCGTGTGTATCTGTAGTACTATCTCCTGTGTGTATCTGTAGTAGTACTATATCCCATGTGTATCTGTAGTCCTATCTCCCGTGTGTATCTGTAGTACTATCTCCTGTGTGTATCTGTAGTCCTATCTCCGTGTGTATCTGTAGTACTATCTCCTGTGTGTATCTGTAGTAATATCTCCCGTGTGTATCTGTAGTACTATCTCCCATGTGTAACTGTAGTACTATATCCGTGTGTATCTGTAGTACTATTCCCGTGTGTATATCTCCCGTGTGTATCTGTAGTACTATCCCGTGTGTATCTGTAGTACTATCCCCGATCTGTGTATCTGTATCTGTCCTATCTCCCGTGTGTATCTGTAGTACTATCCCATGTGTATCTGCAGTCCTATCTCCCGTGTGTATCTGTAGTACTATCTCCTGTGTGTATCTGTAGTACTATCCCATGTGTATCTGTAGTCCTATCTCCCGTGTGTATCTGTAGTACTATCTCCTGTGTGTATCTGTAGTACTATCCCGTGTGTATCTGTAGTCTTATCTCCCGTGTGTATCTGTATTACTATCCCATGTGTATCTGTAGTCCTATCTCCCGTGTGTATCTGTAGTACTATCCCATGTGTATCTGCAGTCCTATCTCCCGTGTGTATCTGTAGTACTATCTCCTGTGTGTATCTGTAGTACTATCCCATGTGTATCTGCAGTCCTATCTCCCGTGTGTATCTGTAGTACTATCCCATGTGTATCTGTAGTCCTATCTCCCGTGTGTATCTGTAGTACTATCCCATGTGTATCTGTAGTACTCTCCGTGTGTATCTGTGTATCTGTAGTACTATCTCCCGTGTGTATCTGTACTATCTCCCGTGTGTATTGTAGTACTATCTCTCTGTGTGTATCTGTAGTACTATCTTCTGTGTGTATCTGTAGTACTATCTATCCGTGTGTATCTGTAGTACTATCTCCCGTGTGTATCTGTATATCTCCGTGTGTATCTGTAGTACTATCTCCCGTGTGTATCTGTACAGTCCTATCTCCCGTGTGTATCTGTATTACTATCTCCCGTTTGTATCTGTAGTACTATCCTGTGTGTATCTCTGTAGTGTATCTGTAGTACTAATCTCCCGTGTGTATCTGTAGTCCTATCCCCTTGTGTGTATCTGTAGTACTATCCTGTGTGTATCTGTAGTACTATCTCCCGTGTGTATCTGTAGTACTATCTCCCGTGTGTATCTGTAGTACTATCTCCTGTGTGTATCTGTAGTAACTATCCCGTGTGTATCAGTAGTAATATCTCCCTGTGTATCTGTAGTACTATCTCCCGTGTGTATCTGCAGTCCTATTCTCCGTGTGTATCTGTAGTACTATCTCCCGTGTGTATCTGTAGTCCTATCTCCCGTGTTATCTGTAGTCCTATCTCCCGTGTGTATCTGTAGTAATATTTTCCCATGTGTATCTATAGTACTATCTCCCGTGTGTATCTGTAGTACTATCTCCCGTGTGTATCTGTAGTAATATTTCCCATGTGTATCTATAGTACTATCTCCCGGTGTGTATCTGTAGTACTATCTCCTGTGTGTATCCGTAGTAATATCTCCCGTGTGTATCTGTAGTACTATCTCCCATGTGTATCTGTAGTACTATCTCCCGTGTGTATCTGTAGTACTATCCCGTGTGTTCTGTAGTATATCTCCGTGTGTAATCTGTAGTACTATCCCGTGTGTATCTGTAGTACTATCCCGAGTGTATCTGTAGTCTATCTCCGTGTGTATCTGTAGTACTATCCCATGTGTATCTGCAGTCCTATCTCCCGTGTGTATCTGTAGTACTATCTATCCTGTGTGTATCTGTAGTACTATCCCGAGTGTATCTGTAGTCCTATCTCCCGTGTGTATCTGTATTACTATCCCATGTGTATCTGTAGTCCTATCTCCCGTGTGTATCTGTAGTACTATCCCATGTGTATCTGCAGTCCTATCTTCCCGTGTGTATCTGTAGTACTATCTCCTGTGTATCTGTAGTACTATCCCATGTGTATCTGCAGTCCTATCTCCCGTGTGTATCTGTAGTACTATCCCATGTGTATCTGTAGTCCTATCTCCCGTGTGTATCTGTAGTATACTATCTCCATGTGTATCTGTAGTACTATCTCCCGTGTGTATCTGTAGTACTATCTCCTGTGTGTATCTGTAGTACTATCTCCCGTGTGTATCTGTAGTACTATCTTCTGTGTGTATCTGTAGTACTATCTTCATGTGTGTATCTGTAGTACTATTCCCGTGTGTATCTGTAGTACTATCCCGTGTGTGTATCTGTAGTACTATCTCCCGTGTGTATCTGTAGCACTATCTCCCGTGTGTATCTGTAGTACTATCCCATGTGTATCTGCAGTCCTATCTCCCGTGTGTATCTGTATTACTATCTCCCGTTTGTATCTGTAGTACTATCCTGTGTGTATCTGTAGTACAATCTCCCGTGTGTATCTGTAGTACTATCTCCCGTGTGTATCTGTAGTCCTATCCCCTTGTGTGTATCTGTCAGTATATCCTGTGTGTATCTGTAGTACTATCTCCCGTGTGTATCTGTAGTACTATCTCCCGTGTGTATCTGTAGTACTATCTCCTGTGTGTATCTGTGTACTATCCCGTGTGTATCAGTAGTAATATCTCCCGTGTGTATCTGTAGTACTATCTCCCGTGTGTATCTGCAGTCCTATCTCCCGTGTGTATCTGTAGTACTATTCCCCGTGTGTATCTGTAGTCCTATCTCCCGTGTGTATCTGTAGTCCTATCTCCCGTGTGTATCTGTAGTAATATTTCCCATGTGTATCTATAGTACTATCTCCCGTGTGTATCTGTAGTACTATCTCCCGTTGTGTATCTGTAGTAATATTTCCCATGTGTATCTATAGTACTATCTCCCGTGTGTATCTGTAGTACTATCTCCTGTGTGTATCCGTAGTAATATCTCCCGTGTGTATCTGTAGTACTATCTCCCATGTGTATCTGTAGTACTATATCCCGTGTGTATCTGTAGTATACTATCCCGTGTGTATCTGTAGTACTATCTCCCGTGTGTGTATCTGTAGTACTATCTCTGTATCCGTGTGTATCTGTAGTACTATCCCGAGTGTATCTGAGTCCTATCTCCCGTGTGTATCTGTAGTACTATCCCCATGTGTATCTGCAGTCCTATCTCCCCGTGTGTATCTGTAGTACTATCTCCTGTGTGTATCTGTAGTACTATCCCATGTGTATCTGTAGTCCTATCTCCCGTGTGTATCTGTAGTACTATCTCCTGTGTGTATCTGTAGTCCTATCTCCCGTGTGTATCTGTAGTAATATTTCCCATGTGTATCTATAGTACTATCTCCCGTGTGTATCTGTAGTACTATCTCTCCGTGTGTATCTGTAGTAATATTTCCCATGTGTATCTATAGTACTATCTCCCGTGTGTATCTCTGTAGTACTATCTCCTGTGTGTATCTGTAGTAATATCTTCCCGTGTGTATCTGTAGTACTATCTCCCATGTGTAACTGTAGTACTATATCCCGTGTGTATCTGTAGTACTATCCCGTGTGTATCTGTAGTACTATCTCCCGTGTGTATCTGTAGTACTATCTCCCGTGTGTATCTGTAGTACTATCCCGTGTGTATCTGTAGTCTATCTCCGTGTGTATCTGTAGTACTATCCCATGTGTATCTGCAGTCCTATCTATCCCCGTGTGTATCTGTAGTACTATCTCCTGTGTGTATCTGTATCTGTATCTGTACTATCCCATGTGTATCTGTAGTCCTATCTCCCGTGTGTATCTGTAGTACTATCTCCTGTGTGTATCTGTAGTACTATCCGTGTGTATCTGTAGTACTATCTCCCGTGTGTATCTGTATTACTATCCCATGTTCTGTATCTGTAGTCCTATCTCCCGTGTGTATCTGTAGTACTATCCCATGTGTATCTGTGTAGTCCTATCCCCCGTGTGTATCTGTAGTACTATCTCCTGTGTGTATCTGTAGTACTATCCCATGTGTATCTGCAGTCCTATCTCCCGTGTGTATCTGTAGTACTATCCCATGTGTATCTGTAGTCCTATCTCCCGTGTGTATCTGTAGTACTATCCCATGTGTATCTGTAGTACTATCTCCCGTGTGTATCTGTAGTACTATCTCCTGTGTGTATCTGTAGTACTATCTCCCGTGTGTATCTGTAGTACTATCTTCTGTGTGTATCTGTAGTACTATCTTCTGTGTGTGTATCTGTAGTACTCTATCTCCCGTGTGTATCTGTAGTACTATCCCGTGTGTATCTGTAGTACTATCTCCCGTGTGTATCTGTAGTACTATCTCCCGTGTGTATCTGTCTAGTACTATCTCCCATGTGTATCTATGCAGTCCTATCTCCCGTGTGTATCTGTATTACTATCTCCCGTTTGTATCTGTAGTACTATCCTGTGTGTATCTGTAGTACAATCTCCCGTGTGTATCTGTAGTACTATCTCCCGTGTGTATCTGTAGTCCTATCCCTTGTGTGTATCTGTAGTACTATCCTGTGTGTATCTGTAGTACTATCTCCCGTGTGTGTATCTGTAGTACTATCTCCCGTGTGTATCTGTAGTACTATCTCCTGTGTGTATCTGTAGTACTATCCCGTGTGTATCAGTAGTAATATCTCCCGTGTGTATCTGTAGTACTATCTCCCGTGTGTATCTGCAGTCCTATCTCCCGTGTGTATCTGTAGTACTATCTCCCGTGTGTATCTGTAGTCCTATCTCCCGTGTGTATCTGTAGTACTATCTCCCATGTGTATCTGTAGTACTATCCCGTGTGTATCTGCAGTCTATCTCCCGTGTGTATCTGTAGTATATCCCGTGTTTATCTGTATACTATCCCCGTGTGTATCTGTAGTACTATCTCCCGTGTGTATCTGTAGTACTATCTCGTGTTTTATAGTAGTCTATCTCCCGTGTGTATCTGTAGTACTATCTCCCGTGTGTATCTGTAGTATCTCATCGTGTGTATCTGTAGTCTATCCCGTGTGTATCTGTAGTACTATCCCGTGTGTATTGTAGTACTATCTCCCGTGTGTATCTGTAGTACTATCCCGTGTTATATCTAGTAGTACTATCTCCCGTGTGTATCTGTAGTACTATCTCCCGTGTGTATCTGTAGTACTATCTGTATCCTCCCGTGTGTATCTGTAGTCTATCTCCGTGTGTATCTGTAGTACTATCTCCCCGTGTGTATCTGTATTACTATCCCGTGCGTATCTGTAGTACTATCCCGTGTGTATCTGCAGTCCTATCTCCCGTGTGTATCTGTAGTACTATCTCCCGTGTGTATCTGTAGTACTATCCCGTGCGTATCTGTAGTACTATCTCCGTGTGTATCTGTAGTACTATCCCGTGTGTATCTGCAGTCCTATCTCCCGTGTGTATCTGTAGTACTATCCCGTGTGTACTTGTACTGTATTGAGCGTGTTGTGTTCACGGCGGCTCGTATTTCCCGGCGCCCGCTCTCCGGTCTCGCTCAACACCTCGTCTCATGCTTTATTCAGACGCTCGACGTTCTCCACCGCCGAACACCGGAGGGCGGACTTCGTCGGGCGCCAGGGACCAACCAGGGACCAACCGGGGCGCGCGGGGCTGAGACCGCGGCGGCGCCAGGGGGGGCATCCGGCGCCAGAAGCGTTCAACCCGCCAGTGTCAGGTTCAGGGTGATTAACGTCGGATTAAGTTGAGCGCTGACCCGCGGCCCGATCCGTCCCTGAACGTGTCGAGTGTTTGAGCCGTCGCCGTTTAACCTGGCGCCATCAAACATTCATGACCCCGCACCCCTTCCCCCCTCCCCCAGGCCAGGTCTCCACGGCGACACCCCGACTCAGGTAATGAAGACGCAAGCGGGTCAAGCACGGAGTAAAGGTGGACTGAAGCGGAACGCGTTTGTAATGTTCCGAGCGAAGGTTCTGAGCGAAGGTTCCGAGCGAAGGTTCCGAGCGAAGGTTCCGTCGCTCAAGAATGCGACCAAGAAGCAACAAAAACGCAACTTTGAGTGACAAAATCGAAATAAATGTGAATAAAAGCGACAAAAACACGACTGAATTATGCTTTTTAATCCTGAGGTCGATCTGAGCGATTCACAAAAAGACCTTTAGTAATGACAAGTTTGTGTGCGTGGAAGGGGCGTGGCTAAAAGTAACAAAAACACAACAAAAATGAAACAAAAACATAACTCAAAGCAACATAATCTAAAAGAAAATGTGACTAAACACAACAAAAATTGTATAAAATCATGAATATAAGCGACTAAAATATGACTGTATGAAAAATAAAACATGGCTAAAAGTAACAAAAATGAAACTAAAAGCAACAATACTCGTCTTTTAAGCGACAAAAACGTAACTGAAAACAACAAAAATCGCCAAAAATCGGACTAAACGCGACTAAAATGCGACTGTAAGCGACAAAATTATGACTAAAAGCGACTAAAACATGACTAAAAAGAAACTAAAATGTGATTAAAAGCAGCAAAAACGCTACTGAATTATACTTTTTAATCCTGAGGTCGATCTGAGCGATTCACAAAGACATTTAGTAATTCCAGGTTTGTGTGTGTGTGAGGGGCGTGGCTAAAAGTAACAAAAATGACTAAATGGGACAAAACTACAAACGTCTTAAAGCGTCTTAAAGCGACAAAAACGCAACTTAAAGCAACAAAATCGACTGAAATATGACTGAACACGACTCAAAAAGAAAAAAGTCATTCCATGTTTGTGTGTGTGAGGGGCGTGGCTAAAGCGAGCGTGCACAGGAACAGTTTTGCCTCATGTCTTTGCCTTGTGTGCAAAGCCTCTACGTTTGAACCTCTCTTTATGGATCACGTCAGACGCATTACGACCTGGAAACGTCACATTTTGGGGCGTCGACAAAAAGGAAACGGCTAATGCTAACGTGCTTTGCTAGCTTTGTGTTGCTAAGGCTCGACATACCAGTTAGCATCAGTGGAAACGCGGCGCTTTAGCACGAGATCACGTCAGAGATTGAAGTGTCACGTTTAGTCACGTTTTTGTTTTCGTTTTGTCACTTTTTGGCGCAAATATTCTCACGTTTTTCCATCCATCCATCTTCTTCCGCTTTATCCGGGGCCGGGTCGCGGGGGCAGCAGTCTAAGCAGGGACTCACAGACTTCCTTTTCCCCAGACACTTCCTCCAACGCCTCCGGGGGGATCCCGAAGCGTTCCCAGGCCAGCCGAGAGACATAGTCCCTCCAGCGTGTCCTGGGTCTTCCCCGGGGCCTCCTCCCGGTGGGACATGCCCGAAACACCTCCCTAGGGAGGCGTCCAGGAGGCATCCGGAAACAGATGCCCAAGCCACCTCAGCTGGCTCCTCTCAACGTGGAGGAGCAGCGGCTCTACTCTGAGCTCCTCCCTTGTGACTGAGCTCCTCCCCTCTCTCTACGGGAGCGTCCAGCCCCCCTGCGGAGGGAACTCATTTTGACCGCTTGTATCCGCGATCTTGTCCTTTCGGTCACTACCCAAAGCTCATGACCATAGGTGAGGGTAGGAACGTAGATTGACCGGTAAATCGAGAGCTTTGTCTTTGGACTCAGCTCCTTCTTCACCACAACGGTCCGAAGCACCGATCCGCCTGTCAATCTCACGCTCCATCCTTCCCTCACTCGTGAACAAGACCCCGAGATACTTAAACTCCTCCACTTGGGGCAAGAACTCCCCACCCACTCAGAGAGGGCAAGCCACCCTTTTCCGGTCGAGAACCATGGCCTCAGATTTGGAGGTGCTGATATCTCATCCCGGCTGCTTCACACTCGGCTCAAACCGTCCCAGTGCATGTTGCAGGTCCAGGTTTGATGGAGCCATCAGGACAACATCATCTGCAAACAGCAGAGATGAGATCCTGTGCTCTCCAAACCGGACCCCCTCCGACCCCTGACTGCGCCTAGAAATTCTGTCCATAAAAACAATGAACAGAACCGGTGACAAAGGGCAGCCCTGAGGAGTCCCACACGCACTGGGAACAGATCTGACTTACTGCCGGCAATGAGCACAGCTCCTGCTCCGGTCATACAGGGACCGGACAGCCCTGAGCAAAGGGCCCGCGATGGTGCAGAGGCGTGTCAACCAAGACAGTCCTGCAACATCCAGAGACTTTAGGTACTCGGGGCGTATCTCATCCACCCTGGAGCTCTGCCACCGAGGAGTTGCCAACAACCTCAGTGACTTCGCGCTTGGGTGATGGATGAGTCAGCCTCCGAGTCCTCAGTCCTCTACTTCCTCTTCGGAAGACGTGACAGTGGGATTTAGGAGGTCCTCAAAGTACTCCTTCCACCGCCCAACGACATCCCCAGTCGAGGTCAGCAGGTCCCCACCCGCACCGTAAACGGTGTTGGTGGAACACTGCTTCCCCCTCCTGAGGCGCCGGACAGTTTTGCCAGAATTTCTTTGTGGGCGACCGATAGTCCTCCTCCAGGGCCTCCCCGAACTCCTCCCAGACCCGGGTTTTTGCCTCTGCGACAGCACGAGCTGCGGCACACCTGGCCCGCCGATACCCCTCAACGGCCTCAGGAGTCCCACAAGCCAAAGAGGCCTGATAGGCCTCCTTCTTCCGCCTGACGGCATCCCTTACTTCCGGTGTCCACCACCGGGTTCGTGGGTTTGCCGCCGCGACAGGACACCTGAGACCTTGCGACGACACAGCTCCGAGCAGCCGCATTGACAATGGAGGTCGAGAACATGGTCCACTCGGACTCACTGTCCCCAGCCTCCCCCGGGATTTGGGAGAAGCTCTCCCGGAGGTGTGAGTTGAAGACCCCACTGACAGCGGGCTCCACGAGACGTTCCAACAGACAGACCTCACTATACGCTTGGGCCTGCCAAGTCTGTCCGGCTTCCTCCGCCGCCAGCGGATCCAACTCACCACCAGGTGGTCATCGGTTGAAAGCTCCGCCCCTCTCTTTACCCTCTCACGTTTTGTTTCTTTAAATTCCGTTTTTTTCTCTTCTGTCGTGTTTTTTGCTGCTTTTATCGTTTGGTGAGAAATTATTCTTTTCCGTTTCTTTCTTCTTGGAGAATTCACAAATTAAATACAAGTAAGCAAACAATTACGATGCACGTTTCATTTATTCTGTTCCAATTACAAAATCATTTTTCATCTACAGTATTAAAAATCAAATTCAGAATTCGTCTTCGTGATAATTAATTCATCTTACAAAATGTCAATTGAAATCAGAGCCATTTTCACCGAAGAGTTTTAAAAAAATCCTCAAATAAAAATGAAAAAATATAAAACTGAATGAAAAATGTACAGAGAAAATCATGTGATCTGCTGGCAACCAATCAGATTGTGTGTTCAAACTGTGCAGGGATTGGTGGCGTTGATCCTGAAAAGAGCCTGAGGTCTGCTATGATTGGTTCGGTGGTGTGGATAGCCCCGCCCTCTTCAGATGTATAAGTCTGTTTTGTGGATTTGTGTTTTCAGAAGGACTTCCAGCGATGGGCCGACAGGATGGTGTGGATGAAGTAGAGCAGGGTGGTCACGTACGAGAAGACCTGCGGCAGAAAACAAGGTCAAACCTGACCAAAGGTACGAGAAGACCAAACGTACGAGAAGACCTGCGGCGGAAACACAAGGTCAAACCTGACCAAAGAGTACGAGAAGACCAAACGTACGAGAAGACCTGCGGCGGAAACACAAGGTCAAACCTGACCAAAGACGAGAAGACCAAACGTACGAGAAGACCTGCGCGGAAACACAAGGTCAAACCTGACCAAAGGTACGAGAAGACCAAACGTACGAGAAGACCTGCGCGGAAACACAAGGTCAAACCTGACCAAAGGTACGAGAAGACCAAACGTACGAGAGACCTGCGGGCGGAAACACAAGGTCAAACTGACCAAAGGTACGAGAAGACCAAACGTACGAGAAGACCTGCGGCGGAAACACAAGGTCAAACACTGACCAAAGGTACGAGAAGACCTGCGGCGGAACATAAGGTCAAACCTGACCAAAGGTACGAGAAGACCAAACGTACGAGAAGACCTGCGGCGGAAACACAAGGTCAAACCTGACCAAGGTACGAGAAGACAAACGTACGAGAGACCTGCGGCGGAACACAAGGTCAAACCTGACCAAAGGTACGAGAAGACCAAACGACGAGAAAGACCTGCGCGGGAACACAAGAGTCAAAGCCGACCAAAGGTACGAGAAGACCAAACGTACGAGAAGACCTGCGGGCGGAAACTCAAGTCAACCTTACCAAAGGTACGAGACCCTGCGGCGGAAAGATAAGGTCAAACCTGACCAAAGGTACGAGAGAAGACCTGCGGCGGGAAACACAAGGTCAAACCTGAAAGGTACGAGAAGACCTGCGGCGGAAACACAAGGTCAAACCTGACCAAGTACGAGAAGACCTGCGGCGGACAACACAAGGTCAAACCTGACCAAAAGGTACGAGAAGACCAAACGTGAAGAAGACCTGGCGGAAACACAAGGTCAAACCTGACCAAAGGTACGAGAAGCCAAACTCAGCAAATCTCGCGGCAAACACAACGGCAAACTGACAAAGGTACGAGAAGACCAAACGTACGAGAGCCTGCCGCGGAAACACAAGGTCAAACTGACAAAGGTACGAGACGAGACTGCGGCGGAAACACTAAGTCAAAACCTGACCAAAGTACGGGAAGACCAACGTAACGGAAACGCAAACCAAGGTCAAACCATGACCAAAGTACGAGAGACCAAACGTACGAGAAGTAACATCGCGGCGGAAAACGCATTTAGGTCAAACCGCTGACCAAAAGGTACGCACGAAGACCTGCGCGGAAACACAAGGTCAAACCTGACCAAAGGTACGAGAAGACCTGCGGCAGGAACAAAAGTCAAACCTGACCAAGTACGAGAGACCTGCGGCGGAAACGCAAGGTCAAAAACCATGACCAAAGGTAAGAGAAGACGAAACGAAGAGAAGACCTGCGGTGGAAACGCAAGTAAAACCTACAAAGAGGTACGAGAAGATTTCTTCTGCGGCGGATAACGCAAAGGTCAACCTGACCAACAGGTAACGAGAAGACCTGCGGCGGAAACAAAAGGTCAAACCTGACCAAAGGTACGAGAAGACCAGCGGCGGAAAACACAAGGTCAAAGAGACCAAAGTGAGAAGACCAAAGGTACGAGAAGACACTGCAGGCGGAAACGCAAGGTCAAACCTGACCAACGGTACGAGAAAGACCAGCGGTCGGAAACACAAGGTCAAACCTGACCAAAGGTACGAGAAGACCTGCGGCAGGAAACACAAGGTCAAACCTGATCAAAGGTACGAGAAGACCTGCGGCGGAAACACAAGGTCAACCTGACCAAAACGGTGTTAGTAAGACCTTGCGGCAAAACACAAGTAAAACCTGTAAGGTACGAGAAGACTGCGGCGAACACAAGGTCAAGCGACCAAAAGGTACGTCACGAAGACCTGCGGCGGGACAAGGTCAAACCTGACCAAAAGTACGAGAAGACCAAACGTAACGAGAAGACCTGCGGCGAAGAAACACAAAGGTCAAACCTGACCAAAGGTACGAAGAAGACCTAGCGGCAGGAAACACAAGGTCAAACCTGACCAAAGGTCGCGAGAATAATCAAACGTCATGGGACGAGAAGACCCTGCGGCAGAAACGCAAGGTCAAACCTGACCAAAAGGTACGAGAAGACCTGTGGCGGAAACACAGTTAGGTCAAACCTGACCAAAGGTACGAGAAAGACCCTATGGCGGAAACACGCGAAGGTCAAACCTGACCAAAGGTACGAGAAGACCAAAGGTACAAGAAGACCAAAGTACGAAAGGTACGAGAATGGTACCAAAGGTACGAGAAGACCTGGCGGCGGAAACACAAGGTCAAACAGATATGTTGCTGACCAAAGGTACAAGAAGACCTGCGGCGGAAACGCAAGGTCAAACCTGACCAAAGGTACGAGAAGACGCGGCGGAAACCCTGCGCAAAGGAAAGAAGACCTGCGGTCGGAAACAACAAGGTCAAACCTGACCAAAGGTACGAGAAGACCTGCGGGCGGAAACACAAGGTCAAACCTGACAAAGGTACGAGAAGACCTGCGGCGGAAACACAAAGGTCAAACACCTGACCAAAAGGTAGCGAGAAGACCTGCGGCGAAACACAAGGTCAAACCTGACCAAAGGTAGGAGAAGACCTTACGGCGGAAACCAAAAGGTCAAACCTGACCAAAGGTACGAGAAGACCTGCGGCGGAAACACAAGGTCAAACCTGACCAAAGGTACGAGAAGACCTGCGGCGAGAAAGCAAAGGTCAAACACTGAACCAAAGGTACGAGAGAAGACAAAACGTACGAGAAAACCTGCGGTGGAAACGCAAGGTCAAACCTGACCAAAGGTACGAGAAGACCTTGGCGTCGGAAACACAAGGTCAAACCTGACCAAAGGTTACGAGAAGACTAAACGTACGAGAAGACCTGTGCGGAAACGCAAGGTCAAACCTGACAAAGTACGAGAAGCACCAACGTACGCGAAAGACCTTGCGGGTGAACACAAGGTCAAAACTGACGCAAAGGTCGAGAAGACTGCGGGCGGAAACGCAAGGTCAACCTGACCAAAGGTACGAGAAGACCTTGCGGCGGAAACACAAAAGGTCAACCTGACCCAAGAGGTACGAGAAGACTGCGGGGCGGAAACACAAGGTCAAACTTGACAAAGGTACGAGAAGACTGCGGGCGGAAACACAAGGTCAAACGCTGACCAAAGGTACGAGAAGAACCCTGCGGCGGGAACGACAAGGTCAATCACCTGACCAAAGGTAGGAGAAGAGCCTGCGGCCGGCAAACAAAGGTCAACTGACAAAGGTACGAGAGACTGCGGCGGAAACACAAGGTGCAAACTGAACCAAAGGTACGAAGAAGCGCTGCGGCGGAAACACAAGGTCAAACCTGACCAAGGTACGAGAGACAAAACGTACGAGAAAACCTGCGGTGGGACCGCAAGGTCAAACCTGACCAAAGGTACGAGAAGACCTGCGTCGGAAACACAGAGGTCAACCTTGACAAGGGTAGAGAGACTAAACGTACGAGAAGACCTGTGGCGGACACGCAAGGTCAAACTCTGACCAAAGGTAGAGATGACCAAACGTACGAGAAGGACCTGCGGCGGAACACATAGGTGCAAACCTTGACCAAGGTACGAGAAGACCTGCGGCGGAAACGCAAGGTCAAACTGACCAACTTGGTACGAGAAGACTGCGGCGGAAACAAAAGGTCAAACCTGACAAAGGTACGAAAGACCTGCGCGGAAACGCAAGGTTCAAACTGACAATAGGTACGAGAATACCAAACGTACGGAAGACTGCGGGCGGAACGCAAGTAAACGCTTGACCAAGGTACGAGAAGACCTGCGGCGGAAAACACAAGGTCACACTGACAAAGGTAGGAGAAGACCTGCGGCGGAAACACAAGGACAAACCTGACCAAAGGTAACGAAGAAAGACCTGCGGCGGAAACACAAGGTCAAAACTAGACACCAAAGGTTACGAGAAAACTGCGGCGGAAACCACAAGGTCAAACCTGACCAAAAGGTTACGAGAAAGAACCAAACGTACGAGAAGATCTGCGGGCAAGAAAACGCAAGGGTTCAAACCTGAACCCAAAGTAAGAGAAGACGCCAACGTACGAGAAGACCTGCGGCGGAAACACAAGTCAAACCCTGAACCAATTAGTAACGAGAAGACCTGCGGCGGAAGCCGCAGAGGTCAATTTCCGGACCAAATGGTACGGGAAGACTGCAAGCGTGACACAGACAAGGTCGAAAGAAAACACCGACCAAAGGTACGAGTAGAACCTGCCGTGGCAACGAGAAAACGTCAAGGTCAACACTCGGACCAAAGGTACGAACAAGAACCTGCGGTGGAAACACAAGGTCAAAACCCAGGAGTCCAAAGGTAAGTACGAAGAAGATCAAAGTATGTCGAGCACAGTATAAAAGGTAACAAGATAGAGCTTGCAGCTCCGGCAAGACACAAGGTCAAACTTGGAGCAAAGTACGTGGAGACCTGCGCGGAAACACAAGGTTTTAAACTGGACCAAATGTTACGAGAAGTACCAAATGTACGAGAAGACCAAATGTACGAGAAGACCTCAAGCGCGCGAGAAACAACAAGGTTCAAAGCTCTGACCAAAAGTACGAAGAAGACCTGCGGGCGGACACTCGCAACTGTTCTGTAAACCGGGACCTATAAAGGTCGCGAGAAAGATAAAGGCTAATGAGAGGACCTTATAACGGCTTGGAAAACACAGCTCCATAGAAGTAGGTCCAAAAGACTGGACCACAAAGCAGGAGTAAAAATAGGACTAAACCTACAATGCGAAACACGGGTTTCGAAATTTGAGACTTAAGCATGTAGATCGGGACAAAAATTGAATTGAAACGCGGACTGAATTTGGACTAAGCCTTCAGCTGAAACTGGACCAAAGAAGTTAAGCCAGGCTGAAACTAGACTGAAAAACAGGATGTAACCCAAGGGTAAACCAGGTCTAAACCAGGTCTAAAGCCCTGGTGTGACAGTACTGACCACAGCAGAGATGTCCAGCTGGTAGACGCTGGAATTGACTCGGTCTGAGTTCAGAGTGACCTGGCCAGGAGCCACACCGAGGCGCTGAGGTAGAAGACGGTCGCGCTGAAGTGGTACACAAAGTCTACAAGGAAGGAAATACACAAAAATATATTGTGAATACTTTGTAAACCTGAAATAAAACAGACAAAGTCTACAGAGAACATAGAAAAAGTAACAACAGGACAAGTAATATGAAAACTAAGACCAGGTCTAACAGGAGGAACAGCGGGTGAAAAGGACCTTTGCAGAAGAAGCAGCAAAACATGCAAGAAAATAAGAATGCAGAAAAACAAAGTAAAACCTCCATCAGGTAGTGAGTCGTCAGTAAGTAGTAGTAGTAGCAGTAGCTGTAGCAGTAGTAGTAGAGTAGTAAGTAGTAGTAGTAGTTTGTTAGTGGTAGTGGTAGTGGTAGAAGCAGTAAGTAGTAGAAGCAGTAAGTAGTAATAAGTATAGTAGTAATAGTAGTAGAAAAGTAGTAGTAATAGTAAGCTAGTAGTAGTAGAAGTAGTAGTAGTCGAGTAGTAGTAGTAGTAGTAGTAGTAGTAGTAGTTAAGCTAGTAGTACATTGCTAGTGGTAAGTGGTTAGACAGCAGTAGTGGTAGAAGCAGTAGTAGTAGTAGAGTAGTAGTAGTAGTCACACAGTAGTAGTAAGTGCAGTGGTAGAAGCAAGTAGTGGTAGAAGCAGTAGTAAGTATAGACAGTAGTAGTAGTAAGTAGTAGTGTAGTAGTGGTGGTGGTAGTACTAGTTAGTAGTAGCAGTTAAACAGTAGTAAGTAAGTAGTAGTAGTAGTCGTAGTTGGTAGAAGCAGTAGTGGTGAAGCAGTAGTGAGTAATAGTAGTAGTAGTAATAGTTTAGTAGAAGTAGTAGTACTAGTAGTAGTTACTAGTAAGTAGTAAGTTATGTAGTAGTAGAAGTAGTAGTAGTAGTAGTAAATAGTGTAGTAGTAGTAGTGGTAGAAGCAGTAGTGGTAGAAGCAGTAGTAGTAGTAGTAGTAACTAGTAGTAGTATGTCGTAGTAGTAGTAGTAGTAGCAGTTAGCAGTAGTAGTAGTAAGTGAGTAGAGGCAGTAGTTTTAGTAGTTAGTGGTAGAAGCAGTGTGGTAGAAAGCAGCAGTAGTATAGTAGTAGTTAAAAAAAAAAAGTAATAGTAGTAGTAGTAGTAGTTGGTTGTAAGTAGTAGTAGTAGTGGTAGAAGCAGTGGTGGTAGAAGCAATAGTAGTAATAGTCGCTAGTATACATTATTGTAGTAGTTAGAAGTAGTCAAGTACTTGTACGTGGTGTTGGTAGAAGCAGTAGTGGTAGAAGCAGTAGTAGTAGTAGTAGTACTAGTAGTAGTAGTAGTAGTAGTAGTAGTAGTAGCAGTAGCAGTAGTAGTAGTAGTAGTAGTAGCAGTAGTTTTAGTAGTAGTGGTAGAAGCAGTAGTGGTAGAAGCAGCAGTAGTAATAGTAGTAGTAGTAATAGTAGTAGTAGTAGTAGTTGTTGTAGTAGTAGTAGTAGTGGTAGAAGCAGTGGTGGTAGAAGCAGTAGTAGTAATAGTAGTAGTAGTAATAGTAGTAGTAGAAGTAGTAGTACTTGTAGTGGTAGTAGTAGAAGTAGAAGAAGTAGTAGTAGTAGTGTAGTAGTAGTAGTAGTGGTAGAAGCAGTTTTGGTAGAAGCAGTAGTAGTAGTAGTAGAAGTAGTAGTAGTAGTGGTAGAGGCAGTAGTGGTAGAAGCAGTAATAGTAGTAGTAGTAGTAGTAGTAGTAGTAGTAGTAGTAGTAGTTGTAGTAGTTGTAGTTGTAGTAGTAGTGGTAGAAGCAGTAGTGGTAGAAGCAGTAGTAGTAATAGTAGTAATAGTAGTAGTAGTAGTAGTAGTAGTAGTAGTAGTAGTAGTAGTTGTTGTAGTAGTTGTAGTTGTAGTTGTAGTAGTACTAGTAAGTAGAGTAGCAGTAGTGCAGTGGTAGAAGCAGTAGTAGTAATAGTAGTAGTAGTAATAGTAGTAGAAGTAGTAGTACTAGTAGTAGTAGTAGTAGTAGAAGAAGTGGTGGTAGTACTAGTAGTAGTAGCAGTAGCAGTAGTAGTAGTAGTAGTAGTAGTCGTGGTGGTAGTACTAGTAGTAGTAGCAGTAGCAGTAGTAGTAGTAGTAGTTGTAGTAGTAGTGGTAGAAGCAGTAGTGGTAGAAGCAGTAGTAGTAATAGTAGTAGTAGTA
>BJKM01001127.1:47430-94510 GCA_015082035.1 Chaenogobius annularis
CAGTCCAGAGTCTGGTGAACGGAATAAAACAGTGGAGCTACAGTCCAGAGTCTGGTGATGACGGATAAACAGTGAGCTACAGTCCAGAGTCTGGTGATGACTGATAAACAGTGGAGCTACAGTCAAAGTCTGGTGATGATGACGGCTAAAAACAGTGGAGCTACAGTCCAGAGTCTGGTCATGACGGCTAAAACAGTGGAGCTACAGTCCAGAGTCCGGTGATGACAGATAAAACAGTGGAGCTACAGTCCAGAGTCCGGTGATGATAAAACAGTGGAAAAATAGTGGAGCTCATCCAGAGTCCGTGATGACGGATAAACAGTGGAGCGTCATCGGTGATGACGGATAAAACAGTGGAGCTACAGTCCAGAGTCTGGTGATGACGGATAAAAACAGTGGAGCTACAGTCCAGAGTCCAGAGTCTGGTGATGACGGGTAAAACAGTGGAGCTACAGTCCAGAGTCTGGTGATGACTGTAAAACAGTGGAGCTACAGTCCAGAGTCTGGTGGATGACTGTAACAGTGGAGCTACAGTCCAGAGTCTGTGATGACGGATAAAACATGGAGCTACAGTCCAGAGTTGGTAAGACGGATAAAACAGTGAGTACAGTCCAGAGTCTGGTGATGACGGATAAAACAGTGGAGCTACAGTCAGATCTGGTGATGACGGAATAAAAACAGTGGAGCTACAGTCCAGAGTCTCGTGATGACGATAAAACAGTGGAGCTACAGTCCGAGTTCTGGTGATGACGATAAAACAGTGGAGCTACAGTCCAGAGTCTGGTGATGACAGATAAAACAGTGGAGCTACAGTCCAGAGTCTGGTGATGACAGATAAAACAGTGGAGCTACAGTCCAGATCTGGTGATGACAGATAAAACAGTGGAGCTACAGTCCAGAGTCTGGTGATGACGGGTAAAACAGGGAGCTGTCTTCTGGGACGGTCCTGGACTAATATTTGAGTGTAAACCGGTTTGAGTCCTGGTGTAACCGGATTTAGTCCTGGTGTAATCCGGTTTGCTCTTTGATAAATCCGGGTTTGTTCAAGTTCATAATGTTTATTGCACACATGTTTTTTGTATTTATCTCTCCACCGAGCCAACAGGTGGCGCTATAAAAACATCCAGTGAATACATACATACGTTTGCCTCAGCCATACTGTGGAACATTCCAGACAAAGCATTAACATCTCCATGAGACAAGCGGCTCCTCCAACAGAGAACGTGTCGAGTTAAAAGAGACGCAGAAGTCTCAGGTCAGGGGGAGGCAGAAGGTCTCAGGGGACGCACGGGTCAGAAGGTCTCAGGGGACGCAGAAGGTCTCAGGGGACGCTCAGGACGCAGAAGTCTCAGGGGACGCAGAAGGTCTCAGGAGGACGCAGAAGGTCAGGGACGCAGAAGTCTCAGGTGGGATGCAAAGTCTGGGGGGGAAGCTCAGCGCAAGTAAGGGGGACTCAGGGGTCTCAGGGGGACGCGAAGTCTCAGGGGGGACGCAGAAGTCCAGGGACGCAGAGGTCTCAGGGGACGCAAAAGGTCTCCAGGGACGTCCTTGTTCAGTCCTGGTTCAGTCCTGGTTCTCAGTCCTGGTCCCTGGTTCAGTTCCTGGTTCCAGTCCTGGTTAGTCCTGGTTTCAGGTTCAGTCCTGTTTTAGTCCTGGTTTAGTCCTGGTTTAGGTTTATCCTCGTCCTGTCACCTGGTTCAGTCCTGGTTTAGTCCTGGTAGCCTTGTTCATCTGTTCAGTCCTGGTTCAGTCCTAGTTAGTCCTGCAGTCCTGTTTAGTCCTGGTTCAGTCCTGTCTGGTTTAGTCCTGGTTTAGTCCTGGTTAGGCCTGGTTCAGTCCTGGTTTAGTCCTGGTTCAGTCCTGTTCAGTCCTGGTTAGTCCTGGTTCAGTCCTGTTCAGTCCTGGTTAGTCCTGGTTCAGTCCTGGTTCAGTCCTGGTTAGTCCTGGTTCAGTCCAGTTTAAAGTTACAAAACCATTTCTTTATTGCACATATTTCATTCCTGTTTTCACCTCACGTTCCGTTCTTCCAACGAGAATTCAAACAGATGAAATGACTAGGGGGTCCCCGGGGGGGGGGGGGGGGGCACAGGGGGGTCGCATTCCCCCAGCGCCCCCTGCAGGACGACTGTCCCTCTTATTGAGGGAGGTTTTATTAAAATTAAAAGGTTTTTAATTACAGAAAAACAAAGAACTCCACAATGCGGTTTGTCGAAGTATCTCAGCACCTTCTCATCGCCTCCTAGACAATATCTGGAGCTGTAGAAGTATTAGTAGTGGTTTTAGTAGTAGTATTAGCAGTAGTAGCAGTGGTGGAAAGTAACAAAGTACAAAAGTAAAGTAGAATTTCTCAAGGTATTTGTACTTTTACAGTGGATACTTCTCACTTCACACATTTGAGAGCCGACGTTCTGTATGTACTTTTTGAACTAGATTTGTGTACTCTGAAGTACTTCAGTACTTTACTTAATCAGATACTTTATTTGAGACTTTTATAAATGACTTAAGTAGAAGTATTTGTAGGAAATAACTCACCATTTCAGGGAAGTACAGCAGGTCGGGGAAAGTGGTGCAGATCCCAACTCCACTCGGAAGGTTTCCCAAAGTCGCAGTGTTCGACGCCATGGTCCTCAACGAGGTCCAAACCAGGACTAAACCAGGACTAAACCAGGACTAAACCAGGACTAAACCAGGACTAAACCAGGACTAAACCAGGGCTGAACCAGGACTAAACCAGGAATAAACCAGGGCTGAACCAGGGCTGAACCAGAGACTCAAGCAGGGCTAAAGAAGGGACTAAGGAAAGACTAAAGTGGGGACTAAACCAGGACTCAAAAAGAAGAAGAAATTGTGATTTAGATCTAAACCAGGAGAGAACCGGGACGAGACCAGGACAGAACCAGGACTAGACCAAAACAGATCCCGGACTAGACCAGGACTACACAAGGAAGTACAAGAGCGCCAAAGCCAAGGCTGAAACCAAATTTGATAAAAATACATCCAAGATTTAACTAGTCTAAAGTGAGACTAAACCAGGACTAAACCAGGACTAAACCAGGACTAAACGGGGACTGTCCACGATCCTCCCTGCACCAGGACTGAGCCGGGACTGAGCCAGGACTAGGGCGGGTCTCCAGGGGGATCTGAAGGAGGATGTGAGGGGGCTGGGCTTGCGGCACCTGTTGCCACAGAAGCAGGAAACACCAAAACACCAAAACACCCAAACACCAGCAGCTCCTGGAGACGCTGTTTACACTCTGTTTTTGTTTGTATTATGTCACTGACACAGGAGGAGGAGGAGGAGGAGAGGGAGGAGGAGGAGGAGCCATCTGACACAAAGGGGGAGGGGGAGGAGGAGGAGGCATCTGACATACAGCAGGAGGAGGAGGAGGAGAGAGCAGGCCATCTGACATACAGCAGGGAGGAGGGAATCTGAGAGGAAGCGATACAGCAGGAGGAGAGGAGAAGGAGCCATCTGACTGACACAAGGGAGGGGGAGGAGGAGGAGCCATCTGACACACAGGGGAAGAGGAGGAGGAGGAGGCATCCACATACAGCAGGAATAGGAGGAGAAGGAGAGCCATCTGACACACAGGGGAGGAGGAGGAGGAGGAGGAGGAGGAGGAGGGGCATCTGACATACAACAGGGGAAGAGGAAGGAGGAGGGAGATGAGGAGCCACTGACACACAGGGGAGGAGGAGGAGGAGGAGCATCTGACATACAGCAGGAGAGGAGGAGAAGGAGGAAGCCATCTGACACCACAGGGGAGGAGGAGGAGAGGGAGAGGAGGGGGCATCTGACATACAGCAGGAGGAGAGAGAAGGAGAGGAGGAGGAGGAGCATCTACACACAGGACAGGACAGAGCATCTGACACAGCAGGAGGAGAAGGAGAGGAAGGAGGGGAGGAGGAGGGGAGGAGGAGACATAACATTGACAGCAGGAGGAGGGAGGGGAGGAGCCATCTGACACACAGGGGGAGGGGGAGGAGAGGAGCCATCTGACCATACAGCAGAGAGGAGGAGGAGAAACCATATGACACACAGGGGGAGGGAGGAGGAGGAGGAGGGGGAGGAGACCCATCTGACACACAGGGGAGGAGGGGAGAGGAGGAGGCATCTGACATACAGCAGGAGGAGAGAGGAGCCATCTGACACACAGGGGGAGGAGGAGGAGGAGGAGGAGGAGGAGGAGAGCCATCTGACACAAAGGGGAGGAGGAGGAGCATAGGAGAGAGGATAAGAGGAGAGGAGGGAGGAGGAGGAAAGGAGGAATCTGACATACAGCATGAATTAGGAGGAGAAGGAGAGGGGAGGAGGAGCCATCTGATACACAGGGACGAGGGGAGGAGGAGGAGGAGGAGGAGGGAGAGGAGCCATTCTGACACACAGGGGAGGAGGAGGAGGAGGAGGAGGAGGAGGAGGAGGAGGGCATCTACATACAGCAGGAGGAGGAGAGAAGGAGGAGGGAGGAGGAGCCATCTGACACACAGGGGGAGGGGAGCAGGAGGAGCCATCTGACACACAGCGGGAGGGAAGGAGGAGGAGGCATCTGACACACAGGAGGAGGAGGAGGAGGAGGAGGGGGCATCTGACTACAGCAGGAGGAGGAGCCATCTGACAACAGGGGGAGAGGAGAGGAAGAGGCATCTGACGTACAGAGAGGAGGAGGGAGGAGGAGGAGCCATCTGACACACAGGGGAGGAGGAGGAGGCATCTGACATACAGCAGGGGAGGAGGAGGCATCTACATACACAGCAGGAGGAGGAAGAGAAGGAGAAGGAGGAGGGAGGAGGAGAGCCATCTGACACACAGGGAGAGGAGGAGGAGAGGAAGGATCTACACACAGGGGAGGAGGAGGCGGAAGGAGAGGAGGAGGGGAGGGGAGGCGGAGGAGGAGGAGAGCCATCTGACACAAGGGGGAGGAGGAGGCATCTGACATACAGCAGGAGAGGAGAGGAGGAGGGTGCCATCTGACACACAGGGGGGAAGAGGAGGCATCTGACACACAAGAGGAGGAGGAGGAGGCATCTGACACACAGGAGGAGGAGGAGGCATCTGACACAAGGAGAGGAGGAGCCATCTGACACACAGGGGAGGAGGAGGAGGCACTGACATACCAGCAGGAGGGGGAGGAGGAGGAGGACCATCTGTAGACAGGGGGAGGAGCAGAGGAGGAGGCATCTGACATACAGCAGTGAGGAGGAGGAGAAGGGAGGGGGAAGAGGAGAGATTTCTGACCACACAGGGTGAGGAGGAAGAGCATTTGACATTCAGTAGTAGGAGGAGGAGGAGGAGGAAGCATCTGACACACAGGGGGAGGAGGAGGAGGAGGGCATCTGACACAGGGAGGAGGAGGAGGAGGAGGAGGAGGAGGAGCCATCTGACACACACAGGGGGGCCATCTGGAGGAGGAGGAAGGGAGAGGGAAAGAGAGCCATACCACAGGGGGAGAGGAGGGCATCTGACACACAGGAGGAGAGGAGGAGGGGAGAGAGGAGCCATCTGACACACAGGGGGAGGAGAGGCATCTGACACAAAGGAGGAGGAGGAGGAGGAGGAGCCATCTGACACACGGAGGAGGAGGAGGAGGCATCTCACGTACAGCAGAGGAGGAGGAGAAGGAGGAGGAGGAGGCATCTGACATGCAGCAGGAGGAGAGGAGGAGGAGGAGGAGGAGGCATCTGACACACAGGAGGAGGAGGAGGAGGAGGAGGGGTTAAGTCCTGGTTTAGACCTGTGTAGTCCTGGTTTAATCCTGGTTTTGACCTGGTTTAGTCCTGGTTTAGTCCTGGTTTGACATGTTTAGTCATGGTTTAGCCCTGGTTTAGTCCTGGTTTGACCTGTTTAGTCATTGTAGTCCTGGTTTAACGTGGTTTTGTCCTGTTTAGTCCAGGTTAAGTCCTGGATTAGTCCTGGTTTAGACCTGGTTTTAGTCCTGGTTTTAGTCCTAGTTTACTCCAGGTTAAGTCCTGGTCTAGACTTTATTCTGTCCTGGTTTAGTCCAGTTAAGTCCGGTTTGGACCTGGTTTATCCTGGTTTAGGCCTCCTGGTTAGTACCTGGTTTATTCCTGGTTTAGTCAAGGTTAAGTCCTGGTTTAGTCCTGGTTTAGTCCTGGTTAAGACCTGGTTTAGTCTTGGTTTAGGCCTCCTGGTTAATACCTGGTTTAGTCCTGGTTTAGTCCAGGTTAAATCCGGGATTGTCCTGGTTTAGACCTGGTTTAGTCCTGGTTTGGACATGGTTTAATCGTGGTTAAATCCAGGTCAAGTCCTGGTTTAGTCCTGGTTTTGACGTGGTTTAGTCCTGGTTTGGTCCTGGTTTAGTCCTGGTTAAGACCTGGTTTTAGTTCTGGTTTAGTCCTGGTTTAGTCTTGGTTTAATCCTGGTTTAATCCTGGTTTAAGACCTGGTTTAATCCTGGTTTAGTCCTGTCCTGGTTTAATCCTGTTTAGTCCTGGTTTGTCCTGGTTTGACCGGGTTTAAACCTGGTTAATCTGGTTCAATCCTGGTTTAGTCCAGGTTATGCTCTGGTTTAGACCTGGTTAGTTCTAATTTAGCCTTGGTTTAGTCCTGGTTTAATCCTGGTTTGGACCTGGTTTTGACCTGGTTTTATTCTGCTTTAGACCTGGTTAGTCCTGGTTTAGTCCTGGTTTAGTTCCCTTTAGTTTAGTCCTGGTTTAAACCTGGTTTAAACCTTTTAATCTGGTTCAATCCTGGTTTATCCAGGTTATGATTCTGGTTGGTGGTTTAGACCAGGTTTATTCTGTTTAGACCTGTTTTTGTCCTGGTTTAGTCCAGGTTTTGTCCAGTCCAGGTTTAGTTGGTTTAGTCCAGTTTTAGTTCAGGTTTAGTCCAGGTTTAGTCCAGGTTTAGTCCAGGTTTAGTCCAAGTTTAGTCCTGTTTACTCCAGTTTTAGTCCAGGTTTAGTCCATGTTTTTCCTTGTTTAGTCCTGGTTTAGTTACTGGTTTATCCAGTTTACTCCAGGTTATTTCCTGGTTTAGTCCTGGTTTAGTCCTAATTTAGTCCTGGTTTGGTCCAGGTTCATTTCTGGTTTAGTCCTGGTTTAGTCTGTTTAGTCCTTGGTTAGTCCTGGTTTAGTCCAGGTTTAGTCCATGTTTTTTTCCTTGTTTAGTCCTTGTTTAGTACTGGTTTAGTCCAGGTTTACTCCAGTTTAGTCCAGGTTAGTCCAGGTTTAGTTCAGGTTTAGTCCAGGTTTTTTCCTGGTTTTAGTCCTGGTTTAGTCCTAATTTAGTCCTGTTTAGTCCAGGTTCATTTCTGGTTTAGTCCAGGTTTTGTTTTAGTCCTGGTTTAGTCCTTGTTTAGTGCTGTTTAGTCCTGGTTTAGTCTAGGTTTAGTCCAGGTCTTAGTCCTGGTTTAGTCCAGGTTTTAGTCCAGGTTTAGTCCAGGTTTAGTCCAGGTTTAGTCCAGGTTTAGTCCCGGTTTTAGTCCTGGTTCAATCCTGGTTTAATCCTGGTTTAGACCTGGTTCAACCTGGTTTAATCCTGGTTTAGTCCTGTTTTACTCCAGTTAGTCCGGTTTAGTCCAGGTTTTTTCTTGTTTAGTCCTGGTTTAGTACTGGTTTAGCCAGGTTACTCCAGGTTTAGTCCATGGTTAGTCCAGCTTTAGTCCAGGTTTAGTCCAGGTTTAGTCCAGGTGGTTTGTCCTGGTTTAGTCCTGGTTTAGTCTGGTTTAGTCCTTTTTTAGTCCAGGTTTAGTCCAGGTTTAGTCCTTGTTTAGTCCATGTTTAGTCCAGGTTTAGTCCTGGTTGGTTCTGGTTTAGACTTTACTTTGTCCTGTTTTAGTCCACGTTAAGTCCTGGTTTGGACCTGGTTTAGTCCTGGTTAATACCTGGTTAAGTCCTGGTTTAGTCCAGGTTAAATCCTGGTTTTGTCCTGGTTAAGTCCTAATTTAGTCCAGGTTGTCCAGTTTAGTTTATCCAGGTTTAGTCCTGGTTTAGTCCTGGTTTAGTCCAGGTTTAGTCCTGGTTTAGTCCTGGTTTAGTCCTGGTTTAGTCCTTTAGTCCAGGTTTAGTCCTGGTTTAGTCCTGTTTAGTCCAGGTTTAGTCCTGGTTTAGTCCAGGGTTTAGTCCTGGTTTAGTCCAGTTTAGTCCAGTTTAGTCCTAGTCCTGGTTTAGTCCTGTTTAGTCCTGGTTTAGTCCAGGTTTAGTCCTGGTTTAGTCCTGGTTTAGTCCTGGTTTAGTTAGTCCAGGTTTAGTTGGTTTCCTGGTTTAGTCCTGGTTTAGTCCTGTTTAGTCCAGGTTTAGTCCTGTTTAGTTTACCTGTTTAGTCCAGGTTTAGTCCATGTTTTTTCCTTGTTTCCTGTTTAGTCCTGGTTTTGTCCTGGTTTAGTCCAGGTTTAGTCCTGTTTAGTCCTGGTTTAGTCCTGGTTTAGTCCAGGTTTAGTCTAGGTTTAGTCCTGGTTTAGTCCTGGTTTAGTCCAGGTTTAGTCCAGGTTTAGTCCAGGTTTAGTCCAGGTTTAGTCCGGTTAGTCCTGGTTTAGTCCAGTTTAGTCCAGGTTTAGTCCAGGTTTGTAGTCCAGTTTAGTCCAGGTTTAGTCCTGGTTTAGTCCCAGGTTTAGTCCAGTTTAGTCCAGGTTTAGGTCCCTGGTTTAGTCCAGGTTTTAGTCCTGGTTTAGTCCTGGTTTAGTCCAGGTTTAGTCCAGGTTTAGTCCAGTTTAGTCCAGGTTCCAGTCCAGGTTTAGTCCAGGTTTAGTCCTGGTTTAGTCCAGGTTTAGTCCTGGTTTAGTCCAGGTTTAGTCCAGGTTTAGTCCAGGTTTAGTTTTTAGTCCAGGTTTTAGTCCAGGTTTAGTCCTGGTTTAGTCCTGGCAGGCTCTTCCCTTCCGTCGCCTCAGAGTTGTTTGTAAAAGCGTCCGGTCTCCAGTTTCTTTGAAACCGGAGCTGGGTCTGAAACCTGATCTGAAGCGGGTCTTGGACCTGTCACCTGTCAGGTGTGTCTAACCTGAGCACAGCCCCGCCCACTGAACACAAGCCCCGCCCACAGAGCTGACGCCCTGCCCACAGAGCACAAGCCCCGCCCACAGCTGTGTTTAACTCTTGGATCTATTGGAACTGACAGGGTCTGACAGGGTCTGACATGGACTGACATGGTCTGACATGGTCTGACATTGTCTGACAGGGACTGACATGGTCTGACATGGTCTGACAGGGACTGACAGGGTCTCTGACAGGGACTTACAGGGTCTGACAAGGACTGACAGGGACTGACAGGGACTGACAGGGTCTGACATGGACTGACATGGACTCTGACATGGTCTGACAGGGGACTGACAGGTCTGACATGGACTGACAGGGTCTGACAGGGTCTGACAGGTCTGACATGGACTGACATGGTCTGACATGGTCTGACAGGGACTGACAGGGTCTGACAAGGACTGACAGGGACTGACAGGGTCTGACAGGGTCTGACAGGGTCTGAGACCATCAGAGGTGGTCACATTACACGTATGTGCGGTGTGTGTGAATTGGCAAAGACGATGTCAGATGCCGTCATATGTTCTGGTCCTGCCCAATCGGATCAATGCTGAACTGTTCAGCCGCTGTTATCTACTTGGTGCCCTCAAAACAATGTAGTCTTTGCTGAAAATTGGAGTGCGTTTTGGGGAAAGCCCGGGCCCATACGCAGGGATGGCATCCATCCCACTTCGGAGGGTGCATCCCTTTAGTTCGGAATTTGACCGATAGCCTTAGTGGTCTAAAGTGCCCACCCAGGGATGAGCCCCGGGCGCAGCGAGCAGCAGTGTAAGACCCTCCTCTGTCGCTGAGCTCTCGCCCGCTCTGTCACAAATGAAGAAGTGTTCAGACTCAAGGCAGATAGAGACTGTGTGTGCCCCTCGTGCAAATAATGCCAAAACGTCAAACCTCAGAAAAGCAAGTTCAGGTTTCAGACCAAAGAACTTAATAAAAATAACACTCACAAATGAGACGAATAAACAAATAAATAAGTTTGTAAAATGTGGACTGTTAAACATTAGGCCAATTTCCTCTAAATCGCTTTTAGTTAATGAATTAATTAATGATTGTAAAATAGATCTTCAGCTCTAACTGAAACTTGGCTTCAACAAGATGATGATGTCAGACTAAATGAGACCACCCCACCCACTCATGTTAACTTTCAGACCCCCAGGAGCACAGGCCGAGGTGGTGGTGTGGCAGTGGTCTCACACTCAAACCCACTCTTGAGTCCTAAAATTAACAATGCATTTCGCTCATTTGAAGCGTCATGTGACCAATCACATGTCCAAATACGAGAAACCAAAAAGGAGTCCTGTTTGTGGTTCTCTACCGACCTCCTGGTCCCTATTCAGAGTTTAACAGAGTTCTCAGACTTTATATCAAACTTGGTGTTGGACTGGGATAAAGTAGTGATAGTTGGAGGTTTCAACATCCACATGTACGTGAATGATAACTCTCTCAGTAATTCTTTCAACGCCCTGTTAGAGAGCATTGGTTTTGCGCAAAATGTAAATAAACCATGTCACAGTCACAAGCACACTCTAGATCTTGTTCTAACATATGGAATAGAGATTAGTGACGTCATTGTCTTCCCTCAAAACTATACTGTCAGATCATTTCCTAATCACCTTTAGGTTTGTTCTAAAAGATTATCCAACCCCACAAAATAAAGTCATAATGAAAAGGACAATATCGGAAAAATCGATCTCAAAGTTCAAAGAAATAATACAGCCAATATTCAGCGACATGTCATGTGATCATGTCATGTGATCCTGCTGAGAACGGCCTTAGTCCCAGTGTAATTGATCAATTTGTCGACTTGGCCATGAATTCTCTGAAGTCCGCTCTTGATGTGGCAGCTCCGCTAAAGCAGAAGCAATATTATTTTCCAAAAATAAAATAAAAACATTATTATTTTCCAGTCGGGGTCCAGAGCCCCCCACACACTGAAACTGCACTAGTTAAAGTCACAAATGATTTGTTATTTATCAATGAACCCGATCAGACCGATCGATCAGACAGACTTGGTGCTTGTGTGAAGGATATAAAAACCTGGATGACACTTCATTATCTGCTTCTGAACCCTGAAAAAACCGAGGTCATCATACTAGGCCCTAATCATCTACGAGACGCTTCATCTGAGCAGATGGTCCCACTGGACCACGTCAGTGTGGCCTCCAGCTCCACTGGAAGAAACCTTTGGAGTCTGATTGGGACCAAGAGCTCTCATTCAAAGCTCACAATAAATCAAGCCTGTAAAACAGCCTGTTGTCCATCTGCGTAATAAAGACAAAATCAGACAAATCTGGCCTAAAAGTGATGCTGAAGAACATCTCCATGCGTTTGGAACATCTAGATTAGACTCCTGTAACTTCATAGGAACGGTTCTTCATCAGCCTCAGACCTGGTTCTCCTCCTGAGTGGGTCCAGCTCCACCATCTCTCTCACGTCCTCCTGTCCGTCCGAGGGAGGCGGATCTTCTCCTTCACTGTGGAACTCCTACAGGTTTGGTAGTTTTCTCCTGGCCGAGAAGGAGGGTCTAAGGACAGGGGGGCTTGGGACATCTGTCTAAGGCAGGGTGCCCCAAACTTTTTCCTGTAAGGGCCACATAACTTTTCCCTTCTCTGATGGGGGGCCAGGGTCAGTTTGAACCAGAAAAAAGTGTGACGATCGGCGGGGTCTAAAATGTAAACATGTATTGTTTTCCAGAAAGCCACATATAACCAATATGAAGAACCCTTTCCGAGGTCAAGAACCTCTCTGGGGTCTTCACAGAAAGAACGTGTGTGTTGTGCCGTGCACAGTCTTAGGTCAAAGTTCAGCTTCAGTTGTCACAGCAGAATCTATGACTCATATGAGCATGGAATAATGCGTCTCTTGTATTGTTCAGGGGCCGGGTCAAATGTGGAGGCGGGCCGTATCCGGCCCCCGGGCCGTAGTTTGGGGACCATTGGTTCTAAGGACACAGGACGCTGGGACAATTTAGTCCCTATGAACACTGGTTTATTCTGTTTTTATTCAGTTTTTTTCCGACGTGTCGCCCCTCGAGGGAACTGCTGTTGTGATTTTGGGTGTTACAAAATAAACTGAATTGAGACCGGGACTAGACCAAGGACTAGACCAAGGACTAGACCAGGACTAGACCAAGTCCGGTCTAGTCCTGGTCGAGTCACGGCAAAGGACTAGACCAGGACTAGACTAGGACTAGACCAAGCTACCGGGACTAGACCAGGACTAGACCAAAGGACTAGACCAAGGACTAGACCAAGGACTAGACCAGGACTAGACCAGGACTAGACCAGGACTAGAGACCAAGGGACTAGACCAGGAATAGACCAGGACTAGACCAAGGACTAGACAAGGACATAACAAAGGACTAGACCAAGGACTAGACCAGGAATAGACCAAGGACTAGACCAAGGACTAGACCAGGACTAGACAAGGACTAGGACTAGGACTAGCCAAGGACTAGACCAGTCCGGGTCTAGTCCTGGTCGAGTCACGGCAAAAGGACTAGACCAGGACTAGACTAGGACTAGACCAAGACTAGACCAAGGACTAGTACCAAGGACTAGACAGGAATAGACCAAAGGACTAGACCAAGGACTAGACCAGGACTAGACCAGGACTAACAGGACTCAGAGGACTAGGACCAGGACAGAAACTACCAGGACCCGCTCCGTTAACTGCGGCTCAGTGCTGCCCTCCTCCGGCCGCTCTGCGCACTTCACTCTCATTTTCTACTGCGCCTTTCCTCGGTGTGTTACGGTAAATCCAGTCCCGTTAACCTTCTCCGGTTACTCCGCGCACCTTTGCCGTGAGCTTTACGGTAGCGCGTCCATGGTCCAGTCCTGACCATTTACGGACTTTCCCAGGATCCTCCCCGGGCTCGGAGCGCTCCTCCCCGGCCAAACCCGGTCCAGGCCTCCCTCCGAAACCTCCAGGCCTCCCCCGACCCCCACACAGGTGAGAACCGAGGCACGGAGCCCGAGAACCGGCCGAGGACGCTGGTGCAGTCACGGTTTAGTGCAGTCCCGGTTTAGTCTCCGTTCAGTCCCGGTTTAGTCCCGGTTTAGTCACCGTTCAGTCCCGGTTTAGTCACCGTTCAGTCCCGGTTTAGTCCCCGTTCAGTCCCTGTTTAGGCTCTGTTTAGTCCCGGTTTAGTCCCCGTTCAGTCCCGGTTTAGTCCGGGTTTAGTGTCGGTTTAGTCCACGAGGTGCGGGCAGCTGTTGGCGGCGCTGTGCCCGCTGCAGAGGCTCTGGTCCCGGGCAGAGCTTCTGATGTGACGCGCGTTAGTCCTGGTTTAGACCTGGTTCAGGTTCAGTCCAGGTATGGCCCTGTCTATTTGACTGGTTTAGTCCTGGTTTAGACCTAGTTTAGACCTGGTTTAGTTCTGGTTCAGACCTGGTTCAGACCTGGTTTAGACCTGGTTTAGTCCAGTTCCTGGTTTTGGCCCTGACCTGGCTCCCTGGTGGCCCTGCTGCGGCGCCGGGTCTAGATCCGGATTAAAAGGATTTTTGGTGAAGTTTGGGATTATTCTGTGGATTATCTGGAGGTTTTAAATCATGGATGTGTGACGTCACAGGGTAACACACGGGTTAGACCCGGTTTAGACCCGGTTTAGACCTGGTTTAGACCCGGTTTAGTCCAGTTGTGGTCCAGGTCTTGGCTCAGAGGGCGGGGTCTGATCGGCCTCATTTTTGTTGAAGAATGAGGAAGTAAAGTAAAACAGATGAAATGATTAAGACTCAGACATTTAAAAACCAGGTCTAAACCAGGTCTAAACCAGGACTAAACCAGGTCTAAACCAGGTCTAAACCAGGATGCTAATAATCAGGGAACCCGAAGGAGCTCAGTAGACCTCATGTGAACCATGGTCTAATAAGCCGATAACTGGGTGTCTAATACCAGTCTAAACTCTAGAACTCGGTTAATCCAGTCACCTAACATCCAGGTCTTAAACCAGGACTAAAAACCTAGGACTACACTCAGGTGTAGACCAGGTTCTTAAGACCGGGATAAACCAGTCTCAATACCATGTCGTAAACCAGGTCTAAACCAGGAACTATAACCAGGTCATAACACTAGGTGTCAGTAAATCCAGTGTCGATAACCATGGTCTAAATCACTAAGAGCCTGGATTTCTTTAAAGTAAGCTGGTGTCTAAAGAACCGTGTGAGGTCTAGCCTTCACGACTCTAAACCAGTGTCTTTAAGTCCCCTTAAGGCCATTTAGACGCTTTTTTTTTCTAACAGGTTCTAGACACTGACGATTATAGCTCCTGAAGGTTGCCAAAACCAGGAGTCCTACAAATGAGCTCTATAGTCCTGGGCTTTCATAGAACACAGTGGGGTCTACGTAGGGAGCTGGTCTAAAATACCTTTTTCATAAGACCCTAGGAGTTGCTAAAACCAGGCCATAAACCAGGTGCTTATAATCCAGAGGTCTAAACCTTGTTAGGACGACCCGTATTAACAGAATGTAGGACCTGGGTACTTACCTAAGACTCCATGTGACGTCTTTGTAACACACAGGACCTAATCGTTATCGCAGGGTCAGCGCCAGGCGACATACTAAAAGTATAAAATGCACTACTTGGTCTCGTACGTCAACTCATTGCCTGCTTGTTGTGTGAGTCCCTGTGAAATCTCTAGCAGTCACCTGGTATACCACGAGTCTGAAACCTAGTGCTGGCCTTTAAACCAACACGTACGTACTGCTAGATCCAATTGTTCTTAAACCCAACTGTCAGGCTGGTGATTTTTAATACTAGTACTTGACATTTTACAAGAGAACATCTGCAGCTTGAGAGTGTTAGTCCTGTGCGTCCTTAAAAGTTAGCTACTATGCAGTTGGTATCTAAACCTGAGCGCTCTGAAGACCTATATGCCTATGGGATACACCTATAGACTCGATGGCGTATCAACCTTAGCAGCTCGCTTATCAGTATTAACCAGAACTGTGCTTCCGCCTCGAAATCCCTACACCCAGAGATTACGATTAACCGACTGCGCAGGCTCCCATCTAGTCACCCCTACCAGGGATCATATAACTCCTAGACCATTGTCATACTTTATCGTGTCTAAAACAACCTGAGATGTCCCTAAGGCTCTAGATCAATCGACTATAGAATCAGCTCTAAACCAGGTCTACATTTTGTTTTACGCACTCGGGGAATACTTCTTATTATGATCTGTACTCGTCTTTAACCCACACACCATGACCGCCCGGCTAATTAGCGTAATACCCTGGTTGCGTCGACTCAACATAGACCATAGTAGCTTCTTACCTCTAGTGGAGCAACCAACACATACCACATAACCCTAACCTGGATTTAAACCTTAAAATCAGTCCCTGGTTTTATAGAGGCACCACGGTCTTCTAAGAACCTGGAGGTATCTATAACGCAGCGTCCTAAAGCGTCATGTAGTCTAAACGCAGTGGTCAAAACCAAAGACGTTCAAGGAAACCAAGTTACAAAAACATCCGAGGACCTTAAAACCCACGTTCTAAACCAGTTCTAACAGCTTTCTAAACCATAGACTAAAACCAGTCTAAACCAGTCTTAAACCAGGTAACAGTCATAAACCAGGTCACAACCAGGCTAACATCTAAACCAGTTACTGAAACCTTCTAACCAGGACTAAACCAGGTCTAAACCAGGTCTAAACCAGACTAAACCAGGACTTAAACCAGGTCTAAACCAGGTCAAAAGCCAGGTAAGGACTAACCAGGTCTAAACCAGGTCTAAAACAGGACTAAACCAGGTCTAAAACCAGTGTCTAAACCAGTTCTAAACCAGGACTAAACCAGGATAAACCAGGACTAAACCAGGTCTAAACCAGGTCTAAACCAGGACTAACCAGGTCTAAACCAGGTCTAAAACCAGGACTAAACCAGGTCTAAACCAGGACTAAACCGGTCTAAACCAGTCTAAACCAGGTCTAAACCAGGTCTAAACCAGCTAACCAGTTCAAACCAGGTCTAAACCAGGTCTAAACCAGGTCTAAACCAGGTCTAAACCAGTCTAAACCAGGTCTAAACCAGGTCAAACCAGGTCAAAACCAGGACTAAACCAGGTCTAAACCAGTTCATAAACCAGTCTAAACCAGGACTAAACCAGGACTAAACCAGGTCTAAACCAGGTCTAAACCAGGACTGAAACCAGGTCTAAACCCAGGTCTAAACCAGGTCAAACCGGTCAAAACCAGGTCTAAAACCAGGACTGAAACCAGGTCTAAACCAGTTCTAAACCAGTTAACCGTCTAAACAGGCTAAACCAGGCTAAACCAGGGGACTAAACCAGGACTAAACCAGGTTCTAAACCAGGTCTAAACCAGGACTAAACCCAGGACTAAACCAGGTCTAAACCAGGTCTCTAAACCAGACTAAAACCAGACTAAACCAGGTCTAAACCAGGGTCTAAACCAGGTCTGGTCTAAACCAGGACTAAAACCAGGACTAAACCAGGACTAAACCAGGTCTTAAACCAGGTTTCTAAACCAGGTAAACATTAAACCAGGTCTAAACCAGGTCTAAACCAGGTCTAAACCAGGTCTAAACCAGGACTAAACCAGGTACTAAACCGGTCTAAACCAGATTGTCCTAAACCAGGTCTAAACCAGGTCTAAACCAGGTCCTTAAACCAGGTCTAAACCAGAGTCTAAACCAGGTCAAAACCAGACTAAGCCAGGTCTAAACCAGTCTGTCTAAACCAGTTCTAAACCAGGGACTAAACCTTGACTAAACCAGGTCTAAACCAGTCTAAACCAGGACTAAACCAGGACTAAACCAGCGTGCTAAAGCCAGGACTAAACCAGGACTAAACCAGTCTAAACCAGGCCTAAACCAGGACTAAACCAGGTTCTAAACCAGGTCTAAACCAGGTCTAAACCAGGTCAAAACCAGGTCTAAACCAGGACTAAACCAGGTCTAAACCAGTTCTAAACCAGTTTCTTAAACCAGGACTAAACCAGGACTAAACCAGGCACTAAAACCAGGACTAAACCAGGTCTAAACCAGGATCTAAACCAGGACTAAACCAGGTCTAAACCAGGTCTTAAACCAGGACTAAACCAGGTCTAAACCAGGTCTAAACCAGGACCAAACCAGGACCAAACCAGGTCCAAACCAGGTCCAACCAGGACAAACCAGGACCAAACCAGGTCCAAACCAGGTCCAAACCAGGGACTAAACCAGGTCTAAACCAGGTCTAAACCAGGACTAAACCAGGTCTAAACCAGGTCTAAACCAGGTCTAAACCAGGTCTAAACCAGGTCTAACCAGGACCAAACCAGGACCAAACCAGGTCCAAACCAGGTCCAAACCAGGACCAAACCAGGTCCAAACCAGGTCCAAACCAGGACTAAACCAGGTCTAAACCAGGTCTAAACCAGGACTAAACCAGGTCTAAACCAGGTCTAAACCAGGTCTAAACCAGGTCTAAACCAGGTCTAAACCAGGACTAAACCAGGTCTAAACCAGGTCTAAACCAGGACTAAACCAGGTCTAAACCAAGGTCTAAACCAGGTCTAAACCAGGTCTAAACCAGGACTAAACCAGGACTAAACCAGGACTGACCCCCGCCCAGGATCGTGGTTAAATCTAGTTTTGATCCCTTCAGGCTTTCATCTGGACTCAACTCGGTTTCATCTTTGAGCCCCTGGAGCGGGTGGTCCGTGCTTTTATCTCCACACGTCTTGACTTCTATAATGCACTGGAGAATATTTACATTTAAAGTGAATTATTGAGGAAATTCAGAAATATGTTTTAGATTTTTTGTTTTTCCTGAATGACGTCAGTCTTAGTTTAGTCCAGATTCTAATTAGTTTTAAAGTTGATTTGTCGTGATTAAGACATTCATTAAAACGGAACCAAAATGTTGATGCAATTTCAGTTATCCAAACATCTGCTTCCGCTTTATCCGGGGCCGGGTCGCGGGGGCAGCAGTCTAAGCAGGGACTCCCAGACTTCCTCTCCCCAGACACTTCCTCCAACTCCTCCGGGGGGATCTCGAGGCGTTCCCAGCCGAGACATAGTCCCTCCAGCGTGTCCTGGTCTTCCTAGGGGGCTACTCGCACTGGGACATGCCCGAAACACCTCCCTAGGGAGGCGTCCAGGAGGCATCCGGGACAGATGCCCGAGCCACCGCAGCTGGAGGAGCAGCGGCTCTACTCTGAGCTCCTTCTGTGTGACTGAGCTCCTCCCCCCTCTCTAAGGGACCAGCCCCCCTGAGGAGGGAACTCATTTTGACCGCTTGTATCCGCGATCTTGTCCTTTCGGTCCACTACCCAAAGCTCATGACCAAAGGTGAGGGAGGAACGTAGAGTGAGGTCAATCGAGAGCTTTGTCTTTGGACTCGGCTCCTTCTTCACCACAACAGTCCGAAGCACCGACCCGCCTGTCAATCTCACGCTCCATCCTTCCCTCACTCGTGAACAAGATCCCAACATACTTAAACTCCTCCACTTGGGGCAGGGACCACCCACCCACCCGGAGAGGGCAAGCCACCTTTTTCCGGTCGAGAACCATGGTCTCAGATTTGGAGGTGCTGATTCTCATCCCAGACGCTTCACACTCGGCTCAAACCGTCCCAGTGCATGTTGCAGGTCCAGGTTTGATGGAAGCCATCAGGACAACATCATCTGCAAACAGCAGAGATGAGATCCTGTGGTCCTCAAACCGGACCCCCTCCGCCCCCTGACTGCGCCTAGAAATTCTGTCCATAAAAAACAATGAACAGAACCGGTGACAAAGGGCAGCCCTGAGGAGCCCCACACGCACTGGGAACAGGTCTGACCTACTGCCGGCAATGCGAACACAGCTCCTGCTCCGGTCATACAGGGACCGGACAGCCCTGAGCAAAGGGCCCCGGACCCCGTACTCCCGCAGCACCCCCCAAAGGGCACCCCGTGGGACACGGTCGAAAGCCTTCTCCAGATCCACAAAGCACATGTGGACTGGTTGGGCAAAGTCCCATGAACCCTGGAGCACCCGATGGAGAGTCTAGAGCTGGTCCAGAGTTCCACGACCAGGACCAAAACCACTCCTCCTGAATCCGAGGTTCGACTATCGGTGGATTCTCCTCTCCAGGACCTGGAATAGACCTTACCAGGGTCTGAGGAGTGTGATCCCGCTGTACTTTTTCCCAAAGAGGTTTGGTAGTTTTTTCTGGCCGAGAAGGAGGGTCTAAGGACAGGGGGCTTGGGACATTACCAAGTCCTATGAACATTGTATATTTTGTTTTTCCACTGTCGCCCCTTGAGGCAACTACTGAAAAAAATGAATTGAAATTGAAATTGAGTTGAATAGTTGGAACACACCCTCCGGTCCCCCCTTCTTAAACGGGGACAGTGCCTCTGGACCTCTGACCGGGGTCTGCCAGTGATGTTGGACCGCCATGCGATGTTGCAGAGACGAGTCAGCAAAGAGTCCTACAACATCCAGAGACTTTAGGTCCTCGGGGCGTATCTCATCCACCCTGGAGCTCTGCCACCGAGGAGTTTGCCAACAACCTCAGCGACTTCGGTCTGGGTGACGGACGAGTCGCCTCCGAGTCCTCAGTCTCTACTTCCTCTTCGGAAGACGTGACAGTGGGATTAAGGGGGTCCTCAAAGTATTCCTTCCACCGTTTTTGAGGTGGAACCGCGAGAACAGGGTTGTTTTTGAGGAGGAACCGTGAGAACAGGGATGTTTTTTGAGGAGGAAACCGTGAGAACAGGGATGTTTTTGAGGAGGAACCAGGAGAACAGGGATGTTTTTGAGGAGGAACCGCGAGAACAGGGATGTTTTTGAGGAGGAACCGCGAGAACAGGATGTTTTTGAGGAGGAACGCGAGAACAGGATGTTTTTGAGGAGGAACGCGAGAACAGGGATGTTTTTGAGGAGGAACGCCGTGAGAACAGGGATGTGTTTTTGAGGAGGAACCGCGAGAGAACAGGGATGTTTTTGAGGAAGAACCAGAGAACAGGGATGTTTTTGAGGAGAACGCAGAAACAGGGATGTTTTTGAGGAGAACCGTGAGAACAGGAAAGTGTTTTTTTGAGGAGGAACCGTGAGAACAGGATGTTTTTGAGAGGAACCGTGGAAGAACAGGGATGTTTTTGAGGAGGAACCCAGGAGAACAGGATGTTTTTGAGGAGGAACCCAGGAGAACAGGGATGTTTTTGAGAGGGAACCGGAGAACAGGGATGTTTTTGAGGAGGAACCTGTGAGAACAGGGATGTTTTTGAGGAGGAACCGGGAGAACAGGATGTTTTTGAGGAGAACCGCGAGAACAGGGATGTGTTTTTGAGGAGAAACCGCAGAAACAGGATGTTTTGAGGAAACCAGGAGAACAGGGATGTTTTTGAGGAGGAACCGCGAGAACAGGGATGTTTTTGAGGAGGAACCGTGAGAACAGGGATGTTTTTGAGGAGGAACCGTGAGAACAGGGATGTTTGTGAGGAGGAACCGTGAGAACAGGGGTGTTTTTGAGGAGGAACCGCGAGAACAGGGATGTTTGTGAGGAGGAACCGTGAGAACAGGGATGTTTGTGAGGAGGAACCGTGAGGACAGGACCAAAGAGAGAACACATGAACATGTGGTTTAACTCTAACTTGTTCTTTTGTCTGTTCCAGTCGAATGTGTTCCCGATGCCTCGATGGCTCCCTCTTCTGGCCCCGTACGTGCGTCGCTCCAGCCCCGTGTGCCAGGCTCTCTTCCTGAGCGCCTTCACCTTCGGCGTGCTGCTGCCCCTCTGCTGCCACCGCCTGGTCTACTCCTACTACTACATCAAACCGCTGTTCCTCGACTCGATGAGCGAAGCCGCGCTCGGGCAGAGCCTGCAGCGCGGCCAGGACGCGCTCGAGTTCTGGAAGACCAAAGAGAACGCAGACTTTCACAAACTCTCCGAACAGCCGGACCTGCTGGTGACGGTCGTGACGTCGCGCCGTAGCGAGGCCAAGGAGTTTCACTACCTTCTGCAGGTGCTGAAGCGACTGAACGACCTGCTGTTCGGCTGCGACGGGCCCCGGACCTGCGCCGACCTGCTCATCTGCGACGTCGAACACGGAAGCCAAGAGAACGAGGACGCCGTTTTACTCGAGAACCATTTTAAAGTCGTCCGACGCACTTTGAAGGAGCGCGAAATGGACCTGGACTTTGTGAACATGTTTGAGAAGGAGAAGCGCGATTACGTGTTCTGTTTGCGCAAAGGCTGGGAGCTAACGCGCGCTAAAAACACCATCGTTCTTGAAGACGACGCGCTGCCAAAAGCCGACTTTTTTGACGTCGTTCATCATCTTCTCTCGCGCAGTTTTGCCCGTGACACTCTTTACGTTAAACTGTACCACCCGGAGCGACTGCAGCGCTACGTCAACCCGGAACCGTACCGCATTTTGGAGTGGATCGGACTCGGTTCAGTGCTAGCTACAGCGCTACTCCTAGCTTTGCCGTTCTGTAAGCGCCTCAACGCTAGCTTCTCCCTCTCCCGCGCTCACCTGCTCTTCTTCACGCTCTACTTCATGGCGGCCGCGGAGCTTTTCGGCCGCCACTACCTCCTGGAGCTGCGCCGCGTCTCGCCGCAGCTTTACGCGGTTTCCCCGGCGACCGAGTGCTGCACGCCGGCCATGCTGTTCCCCGGAAACTCGTCCCAGCGCGCGGCGGCCACTCTCGACGCCGCGTTCTGCGCCAGCGGCAACGCCAAAGACCTGGTCCTGTACCGGGCGCTGCGGGCGTCGGGGGAGCGCGCGCACAGCCTCGAGCCCAACCTCATCACGCACATCGGGGCCTTTTCCTCGGTGCGACCAAACCCTGCCCGGCCCCGCCTCCTCTGACGCCGACGGTGCCTTTACAGAGAACGTGCGCTCTGCCCGCGCTCGTCTCCATGGAGATGACGCTGCTTTGCCTGGCATGTTCCACAGTATGGCATTCAGATATTAGCACTCTTTTTTATGAATTTAAGCTCTATTTTAACATTTAAGTCCAGAATAAGGAAAAGTCTTGAGCTTAAAGATGTCAGTGTGAAACGTCTGTCGTTTCCTCACATTAATGTAAGAAAATCCGTTTTTCATCATGTCGAGTTTTTAGACAAAAAGAAGAAAAAGCGTCCAAAATGTCGCATATTTATGACATTTAAATGTGAAAAATGGACAGAGCAGGTTTAAAAGTCTTGCTTCATATTGACACAAAAACATTCACTCATTAGTTTTTGACTGAACTCGATCCGACTGAAAACGGGTGTAAAATTGCCACATTTTTTTGATTTAGATTGTTTTAAAAACCTGATTAAATCCGACTCAGAATCAGTGAACAGATCCTTGAGTTGGTTCTGTCAGAAGCTTGTGCAGTTCGGTGTTGGAGCTTCTTCAAGACCCGATCTTTGTGTCTGTGGGAGGAACATGTCCCAGAGAAATCCATGCATGAAGTGGATTCAATGGGACAAGAATACTGAATGAGGCGCAGTCGCATGTTGCACGTCTTTCTCGTTTGTGGATGAGTTTTAGTCCATCGATTTCTCCGGATTCTAAACCATCGACATCAGTCACGACAGAAAAACCCACATCTCGACATTAAACTCTCCCGTGTCCGCCAGGCCCAGTTACAGGTCAGATCCGTGGCGAGGCGACCCCCGCTCGCTGTAAGAATGCAGAATTTTAAGTATTTTTGTAATAAATACACAACAAAAAACACCTGTAAAGTAACTAATGCCCGACTGTGGAACATTCCAGGCCAAGCACTAACATCTCCATGGAGACGAGCAGGTGGAAAAGTGACATAGTGCAACTTTACAGGACGAGAAGGAGAGACAAATGTCTTCTGTTTCTTTCTTCGCTGTTTGACTGGTGGTTTTCTGTGTAGCGCCCCCTGCAGCATTTAGTTCTGTCCTGCAGTGTCTCTGGGTAAAACCTGTCCAGGACCAGGACCAGATCTGGGCCTGCATCTGGACTTTACACAGACTCCAGGAGGGTACATCACTCTCTTCTTCTTCTTCTGGGACAAACCATTGAACCCTCTCAGACTGAACCTGCTGGACTGGAGCACGTCACTGCCCCCTGCTGGACCAGAGCTCGTCACTGCACCCTGCTGGACCAGAGCTCGTCACTGCCCCCTGCTGGACTTTGAACACTTTGAAATGGACCAAAATACAAGAACTTGACTTGTAATAGTGGGACAAATCTAAACGATCAAACTCAGAGTTCATGACACTTACATCCCTGGTTTTTAGCCCTGGTTTAGCCTGGTTTAGCCCTGGTTTAGCCCCTGGTTTAGGCCTGGTTTAGGGCCTGGTTTAGGCCTGGTTTAGGCCTGTTTAGGCCTGGTTAGCCCTGGTTTAGCCCTGGTTTAGGCGTTGTTAGGCCTGGTTTAGCCCTGATTTAGCCCTGATTTAGCCCTGGTTTAGCCCTGGTTTAGCCCTGGTTTAGCCCTGGTTTAGCCCTGGTTTAGCCCTGGTTTAGGGCCTGGTTTAGGCCTGGTTTAGGCCTGTTTAGCCCTGGTTTAGCCCTGGTTTAGCCTGGTTTAGGCCTGGTTTAGGCTGGTTTGGACTGGGTTAGCCCTGGTTTAGCCCGGTTTGCCCTGGTTTAGCCCTGGTTTAGCCCTGGTTAGGCCTGGTTTAGGCCTGGGTTTAGCCCTGGTTTTAGCCTGGGTTAAGGCCTGGGTAGGCCTGGGTTAGCCCTGGTTAGCCCTGGGTTAGCGCTGGTTTAGCCTGGTAGGCCTGGTTTAGGCCTGGGTTAGCCCTGTTTAGCCTGGTTAGAGCTGTTTAGGCCTGGTTTAGTCACTTTTCTCTTTTGTTCTCACGTGAAATCTGTGGCTTTTACCAAGGTTTGTAGCAAATTCCAAAACGCCTTGTTAGAAGTGTCAGATGTTTTAAATGTGGCCTGTTCTGATGTGTCAGATGTTAAATTGTTTTAAATGTGGCCTGTTCTGATGTGTCAGATGTTTAAATGTGGCCTGTTCTGATTGTGTCAGATGTTTAAATGTGGCCTGTTCTGATGTGTCAGTGTTTAAATGTGGCCTTTTCTTGATGTCAGATGTTTAAATGTGGCCTGTTCTGATGTGTCAGATGTTTAAATTAGTGGCCTGTTCTGGAGATGACTTTTGCCTTGACCTTGTGGTTGCCAAAGCTGTTTGAGGGACATGCAGATGTTTGAATGTGTTTTCAGATCTGAAGCTGCTTTAATTCCACTGATCATGATTCATGATCACAACATATCATGATGAGAATCTTAATCTTATATATTTATAATAAACGCAGCTCTTCATCACGTTTACACCTTCTCATGTTCCATTGAGTCTGGAATGATTGAATCAAATCAAAGAATCCAACAAATGAAAACCACGTCCAGTTTAGACCTGGTTTAGACCTGATTTAGTCCCGGTTTAGACCTGGTCCAGGTTTGGACCCGGTTTAGACCTGATTTAGTCCCGGTTAGACCTGGTTTAGACCTGGTTTGACCTGTCCTGGTTTAGACCTGGTTCGGACCCGGTTTAGGTCCTGGTTTGGTCCTGGTTTAGACCTGGTTTGGTCCTGGTTTGGTCCAGGTTTAGGACCTGGTTGAGTCCTGGTTTAGAACCTGGTTTGGTCCTGGTTTGGTCCTGGTTTAGACCTGGTTAGACCTGTTTGGTCCTGGTTTGGTCCTGGTTTAGACCTGGTTTAACCTGGTTTCGGTCCTGGTTTAGACCTGGTTTGGTCCTGGTTTAGACCTGGTTTGGTCCTCGTTTAGACTCGTTTGTCCTGGTGGTAGACCTGGTTTAACCTGGTTTAGACCTGGTTGTGATTTCTAGACCTGGTTTAGACCTGGTTTAACCTGTTTGTCCTGGTTTAGACCTGGTTTAGACCTGGGTTTGGTCATGTCCTTCACACAAGCACCAAGTCTGTCTGATCGATCGGTCTGATCAGGTTTCATTGATAAATACAGTGTGTTGTCATTGCAGAGCATTTTGATCATGTGACCTCACGGCAGCGTATGAAGAGGAAACAGAACTGTCCGAGTACTGACCCTGTGGCACACCGTAGGTTCACTTTAGAAACAGGGGGAGGAGCTCTGGTTTACATGAACAAACTGTGTACCATGTCCGATAGGTAGGATTCAAACCAGCTGAGGGCGGGGCCTCTGCCAGTAGAATGTTGTGGTCGATGGTGTCCAACGCTGCTCTGAGGTCCAATAGAACCAGGACTGAGACCAGCCCATAGTCACGCAGCTAATAAACAAATCATTTGTGACTTTAACTAGTGCAGTTTCAGTGTGTGGGGGGCTCTGGACCCCGACTGGAAAACTTCAAATAAAGTTATTGTCCTGTAGATGTCGTGTGTAATCACCTCATTCGTACAGCAGGGTTCCATTATAGAAACTAGGGCCCTGTAGGAGACAAAGGGGGGATCTGAAATACTAGGTCTGTAGGTTATCCGCCGCAGGTGCTTAGGAATCAGAGGACCCTGGCGAACTGCTCTGGGACTGCCCTGGGATGGGACTGCTCTGGGACTGCCTGGGACTGCCCTGGGACTGCCCTGGACGTGGGACTGGCGCTGGGACGGCTTTAGGGACTGCCCTGGACTGGACTGCCTGGACTGCTCTGGGACTGTTCTGGAGACGCCTGGGACTGCATGGGACTGCCCTGGGACTGCCTGGACTGCTCGGGGACTGCCTGGAGCTGTCCTCCGGACTGCCCTGGGATCTCTGGGATTGCCCTGGGAACGTGGCCCTGGGGACTGCCTGGGACTGGCCTTGGGACATAGCCCTGGACTGCCCTGGACTTGCCCTGGGGACTGTCTGGGGACTAGCGCACTGGGACGCCACTGGATGCCTGGGACTGCTCCTCGGGGACTGCCCTGCGCCTCTGGGACCGCCCTGGGTACTGCCCTGGGGACTGCCCTGGGACGCTCGGGACTGCCCTGGGACTGGGTCTGCTCTGCGGACGCCTGGGATCTGCCTGGGACTGCACTGGGACCGCTTCTGGGACTGCCCTGGGACTGGGACTGCTCTGGGACTGCTCTGGGACTGCCGGGACTGCTCTGGGACTGCCCTGGACTGCCCTGGGACTGTGTGGACTCTGCTCTGGGACTGCCTGGATCCCTGGGGACTGCCCGGACTGCCCTGGGACTGCTCTGGGACTGTCCTGGGACTGTCCTGGGACGCCCTGGGACTGCTCGGGACTGCTCTGCGACTGCCCTGGGACCGCTCTGGGATGGACTGCCCTGGGCGGCTCTGGGACTCCCTGGGATGCCCTGGGACTGCCCCTGGGACGGGTCTGCCTCTGGGACGCTCTGGGGACTGCCCTGGGACTCTGCCTGGGACTGCGACTGACTTCTTGGGACTGCCCTGGATGCCCTGGGACTGCTCTGGGACTGCCCTGGGACTGCCCTGGACTGCTCTGGGACTGTCCTGGACTCTTCCTGGGACTGCCCTGGGACTGCTCTGGGACTGGGACTGGCTCTGGGACTGCCCTGGGACTGCTGGAACTGCCTCGGGATGCCCTGGACGCCTGGACTGCTCTGGGACTGCCCTGGGATGCCCTGGGACTGCTCTGGGACTGCCCTGGACTGCTCTGGGACTGCCCTGGGACTGCCCTGGGACTGCCCTGGGACTGCCCTGGACTGCCCCTGGGACTGCCCCGTGGGACCGCCCTGGACTGCTCTGGGACTGCCCTGGGACTGCTCTGGGACTGCTCTGGGACTGCCCTGGGACTGTCCTGGGACTGCTCTGGGACTGCTTCTGGGACTTGCCCTGGGACCTGCTCTGGACTGCTCTGGGACTGCCCTGGGACTGCCCTGGGACTGCCTGGGACTGCTCCTGGGACTGCCCTGGGATGCTCTGGGACTGCCCCTGGACTGCTCTGGACTGCCCTGGGACTGCCTGGGACTGCCGTTGGGACTGCCCGGGACGCTCTGGGTACTGCCCTGGGACTGCCTCTGGGACTGCCCTGGGACTGCTCTGGGACTGCCTGGGACTGCCCTGGACTGCCCTGGACTGCTCTGGGACTGCTCTTCTGGGACTGTGCCCTGGGACTGCTCTGGGACTGCTCTGGGACTTGCCCTGGGACTGCCTGGGTACTGCCCTGGGACTGCCCTGGGACTGCTCTGGGACTGCTCTGCGGACTGCCCTGGGACTGCCCTGGACTGTCCTGGGACTGCTCTGGGCACTGCTCTGGGACTGCCCTGGGACTGCCCTGGGACTGCTCTGGGGACTGGCTCTGGGCTGCCCTGGGACTGGAGTCTGAGCCAGCAGCTGCTTTTGCGCTTTTCTCTTCGGTTTGTTTCGCTCTCGGTTCGTGTCTTCACGGAAAATCCGAACAAAACACGAAAAAACCGAAAGCCTCGGAAACGAGTTCCAGCTGCGGAGAGAGAGAGAGAGAGAGAGAGAGAGAGAGAGAGAGAGCGGGGTTTGGAGCGGGTTGAGTCCGGGTTTGGTGCGCTGTTCCGGGACAAACTTTGTGCGCAGTCCGGGGGAAGTCTGTGGAGATGGAGCCGGAGAAAAGCCCCGTGAGCGCGGCGGAGACAGCGGCGGAGACCGGAGAGGTGAGTGCTGCGTGACGGGTCTGGACCGAGCCTGGACCGGGACCTGGACCTCGGACCAGGAGTGGTTCTCCTGCTTTACAAGTCCAAAGCTAAAGAAACGCACTTTGACACAAACTCCTGCGTCTTTTTTCTCTTTTTCTTCTTCTTTTGTGCGTGAAATGTCAGAAGTAAGACAACTTCACGTGCGTCTGCTCCCAGCGACAGACGCAGGGCCAGGCTTTTATTCTATGTATTATTTTAAATTGGGAGATTGTAGTTCATTCTTCCAGAACCGTGAAGATCAGTGGCCGAGCGGCTCCTCCACGTGCACATGAATGGACCTCACAGAAGGTCCAGAAGTGACTGGATCTGGGATCTGGACTTCAAACAGACCTTTTCATACAAAGACGGGACATTAACATTTACAAATGTCCAAAAAAACTACAAACTATTTCAGATTCTCATCCAGTTTTGCATATAATGTATTAAAAAGTCAACAAGTCCAGAGTGTTATTTAGTTTTTTATATTAAATTGGTGTTTTGGAGCGTTTGAAAGCCTCACGCGCAGAAATGCACTTTTCCACGTTCAGGGTCTCGTTCATGAGCGTCATGTGACGAGAAGGAAGTCAGCGTTTCTCGGCTTTTATAGTTTTACTCACGGAGTCAATGTTTGACCAAAGCTGTGTCCGTGCGAAGGCCAACGCGGAACAGAAGAGGGAACACAACTCCAGACCCAGCCGCACCCGGCACCCGGCCCACGCCGGGGTTTGCCAGGGAAATGGCCAGCACGCTAGTTCGGGAAAGCGGGGCAAGATCGTTCCCGTCTTCGCTCGCTTACATCTCCGTTTTGAAAAATGGTTTACGGCGACGTTTCGGTCTGGAGCCGTATCCGGCCGCTCCGATGACCAAAAGGGGCGTGGTTGACGGGAACTAACATGGCGGCGTGCCGAGGAAAAAAGTCAAATGGAAATAACGCGGGAAAACGACGCGCTAAACTCGGTAAATGAAGTGACATGTTGTTTGAGAAGATCCTCCGACGCCCCCTTGTGGTCCGTTTCCAGACCCTTGTAGGCGGGACTTTGCAGCTCGGGCGGGGACGGCGTGTGTGTGAACGAAGCCAGAACATTGCCAGCACCACTGCTCGTTTCTGTGGTTACGAGCGTTGTTACCATGGTTACTCTGCCGTTAAGTTGCATTTTCCTTCCATTTAAATGATGCGGTGTGAGAGTGTGAGAGGATCAGTCGAATGCCTCACCGTGGAACATTTTAGGGAACGCAATGGCCGTTAGCGTCACCATGGAGACGGGCAGTGGAGGGAACTGAAAAGAGCGACATGAGTCAATAAAACATATTCTTCTGATTGAATTTCCATGTGTGATCCTGGTTTGGTTCCAGGACCTGGACTTGGATCTGGCCTCCATCTTTGTGTCCGATGCTCAATTCAACAGGAACATCTTCTTCGACTCCTCCCCTCAGGCCGTCAGGTACTGACGACCCCAGGATTAAGGGCGGAACCAGGGCGGAACCAGGGCGGAACCAGGGCGGAACCAGGGCGGAACCAGGGCAGAATTAGGTAGAAACCAGGGCAGAAAACCGGGGGAGAACCGTGGCAGAAACCGGGGAAGAACCAGGGTAGAACTGGGCCAGAACCGGGGAAGAACCAGGGCAGAACCAGGGCAGAACCAGGGCAGAACCGGGCAGAAAACCGGGGCAGAAAACCGGGGAGAAACTGGGGCAGAAAACCGGGGGAGAACCGGGGAGAACTGGGGAAGAAGTGGGCAGAACAGGGTAGAACCAGGGAAGAACCAGACCAGAACCGGGCCAGAACCGGAGAAGCGGGGCAGAATCGGGGAAGAATCAGGGAAGAACCAGGGCAGAACCAGGGCAGAACCAGGGCAGAACGGGGCAGAAAACCGGGGCAGAAAACCGGGGAGAACTGGGGCAGAAAACCGGGGGAGAACCGGGGAGGAACTGGGGAAGAAGTGGGCAGAACCAGGGTAGAACCAGGGAAGAACCAGACCAGAACCGGGCCAGAACCGGGGAAGAAGCGGGGCAGAATCGGGAAGAATCAGGGAAGAACCGGGAAGAACCGGGAGGAACTGAGGAAGAAGCGGGGCAGAATCAGGGAAGAACCAGGGCAAAATAGAACTACACAGGGACTAAATGGATTAAACAAGGACTAAATTTTTCTTTGTGAACAGGATTCAGGAAACAAGTGAATGTAAGATGAGCACAACACTTAGAACAGGGTTAAACAAGACAGAACACTTAGAACAGGTTCAAACAAGACCAGAACACTTAGAACAGGGTTAAAAGAGTCTCTGTCTCAGGCTCTACATCTTGTATAACCACTGGGCCTGAAGGTGGCGCTGTACTTCTTCATCCTGGTGGATCTGTCTCTGGCTCTGTTTGAGGACCCGGCCCTGGTCCGACTGCCGCTCTGGGTGAGTCTCACACACACGGGAGGGCATCCGACCCACAGGAGGATCACGGGAGGCATCTGACGTGTTTAAGGTGTCTTCAGGCGACCATGTCCATGGAGCTTCTGTTGTCCTGCTTTTCATCGCTCGCCTCGCTCACTACGCCAAAGTCATACCTCGAGACAAGTTCTGGAAGGATCCGAAGAACATCTGCATCATCGTCATCCTGGCGGTAGGGGGCGCTCACCTGCGACATTAGCATCCTGACAGTAGGGGCGCTCACCTGCGACATTAGCATCCTGAGGGTAGGGGCGCTCACCTGCACATTAGCATCCTGACAGTAGGGGCGCTCACCTGCGACATTAGCATCCTGACGGTAGGGGGCGCTCACTCTGCAACATTAGCATCCTGACAGTAGGGCGCTCACCTGCGACATTAGCATCCTGACGGTAGGGGCGCTCACCTGCGACATTAGCATCCTGACGTAGGGGCGCTCACCTGCGACATTAGCATCCTGAGGTAGGGGGCGTCACCTGCGACATTAAGCATCCTGACGTAGGGGCGCTCACCTGCGACATTAGCATCCTGAGGTAGGGGCGCTCACCTGCGACATTAGCATCCTGACAGTAGGGCGCTCACCTGCAACATTAGCATCCTGACAGTAGGGGCGCTCACCTGCAACATTAGCATCCTGACAGTAGGGGGATCTGGTTCCGCTCTAGCTTCATTCTCGTTCTAGCTCCAGTTCTAGATCTAACATGTAGCCCTCCCCCCGTGCACCGGATTCATCAGTTATTTACTTTTTATTTATTTTTAGAACCTCCAACAGGGTTCGGCCCAGGGTCGGGCCCCAGGGTTCGGGCCCCAGGGTTCGGGCCCAGGTTCGGGCCCAGGGTTCGGGTTCCTTTTGAGTCCGTCCAGAAGAACTTGTCACTTCCAAATGTCTGAGTCCAGTTCCTGTTCGTTTAAATGGGATTCTTTTTTGCTGAGGCTGAAGTTGAGAAACGACCGAGTCCAGCGCCGTCAGCTCTTCTCACTTCCTCTGCGCACCCCCCCCCCCCCGCCGCACACACACACCCCGCACACACACACACGCACCCACCCACACAGCCCCTCCCTCCCTGACCCGGCCACATGTTCTGCACACGGTGGCTCGATCTACAGCTGCGCCGGGGCTTTGCCAGGTCTGATGACTTTGGAAAACGTCAAAAACAAATGCAGCCATCGTCTGCCAGCAGGGCGCATGGACTGGAGCGGCGCCAAAGCGGAGCTACAGAACGTGCCTTTGTGCACTTTCATCTTGACGGTGTTTTTAGCTTCAGGTCCGATACAACACCGGGCTTTACGAATCTGCCGAGACTCACTAAGAACCAGAACCAGTGTTGGCGCCGTAAACATCTGAAGTTCATCCTTTAGGGGATGAATAATCAAATCTATCTCCTGCTTTGAGTCCAGGCTGGTTTCCAGATCAGGTCTACACTACATCTAAACCAGTTCTGGACCAGTTCTAGACCCGGTCTTTGTGTCTCCTCAGCTGACCCTGTTGGACATGCTGATCTATGGCTCTCTCAAAGCTTTGGACTGTCCCGGAGTGCGCTGGTCCAGAGTGCTCCGCCCTCTGCTGCTCGTCAACTGACCGAGGGAGACAGGTAAGTCACCCAGGGGCCTTAAACGCACCACCGTAACGCTCTCATCACCCAGGGGCCTTAAACGCACCACCGTAACGCTCTCATCACCCAGGGCCTTAAACGCACCGCCGTAACGCTCTCATCACCAGGGGCCTTAAACGCACCGCCGTAACGCTCTCCATCACCCAGGGGCCTTAAACGCACCGCCCGTAACGCTCCCATCACCCAGGGCCTTAAACGCACCGGCGTAACGCTCCATCACCAGGGCCTTAAACGCACGCGTAACGCTCTCATCACCAGGGGCCTTAAACGCACCGCCGTAACGCTCCATCACCCAGGGGCCTTAAACGCACCGGCGTAACGCTCCCATCACCCAGGGGCCTTAAACGCACCGCGTAACGCTCCATCACCAGGGGCCTTAAACGCACCGCCGAACGCTCTCATCACCCAGGGGCCTTAAACGCACCGCCGTAACGCTCTCATCACCCAGGGGCCTTAAACGCACCGCCGTAAACGCTCTCATCACCAGGGCCTTAAACGCACCGCCGTAACGCTCTCATCACCCAGGGGCCTTAAACGCACCGCCGGTAACGCTCCCATCACCCAGGGCCTTAAACGCACCGCCGTAACGCTCCCATCACCCAGGGGCCTTAAACGCGCCGCCGTAACGCTCCCATCACCCAGGGCTTAAACGCGCCGCCGTAAGGCTCCCATCACCAGGGGCCTTAAACGCGCCGCCGTAACCTCACCCCTAGCACGCCCGCGTTCCCATACCAGGGGCCTTAAACGCGCCGCCGTAACGCTCCCATCACCCAGGGGCCTTAAACGCGCCCCCGAAACCTCCATCACCCAGGGGCCTTAAACACGCCGCCGTAACGCTTCCATCACCCAGGGGCCTTGAACGCACGCGCCGTAACGCTCCCATCACCCAGGGGCCTTAAACGACGCCCCGTAACCCTTCCAATCACCCAGGGGCCTTAAACGCAGCCGCCGTAACGCTCCCATCACCCAGGGGGCCTTAAACGCGCCGCCGTAAACGCTCCCATCACCCAGGCCTTAAACGCACGCCTAAGCCCCATCACCCAGGGCCTTAAACCACCGCGTAACGCTTCCATACCCAGAGCTTAAACGCACCGGTAACGCTCCCATCACCCAGGGGGCCTTAAACGCACCGGCGTAACGCTCCCATCACCCAGGGCCTTAAACCCACCGCCGGTAACGCTCTCATCACCCAGGGGCCTTAAACGCCACCGCCGTAACGCTCTCATCACCCAGGGCCTTAAACGCACCGCCGTAACGCTCTCATCACCCAGGGGCCTTAAACGCACCGCCGTAACGCTCTCATCACCCAGGGGCTTAAACGCACCGCGTAACGCTCTCATACCCCAGGGCCTTAAACGCACCGCCGTAACGCTCCCAGCACCCAGGGGCCTTAAACGCACCGCCGTAACGCTCCCATCACCCAGGGGCCTTAAACCACCCGCCGTAACGCTCCATCACCCAGGGGCCTTAAACGCACCGCCGTAACGCTCCCATCACCCAGGGCCCTTAAACGCCCGCGCCGTAACGCTCCCATCACCCAGGGCCTTAAACGCGCCGCCGTAACGCTCCCATACCCAGGGCCGTTAAACGCGCCGCCGTAGGCTCCATCACCCAGGCGGCTTAAACGCGCCGCCGTAACGCTCCATCACCCAGGGCCTTAACGCGCCGCGTAAGGCTCCCATCACCCAGGGGCTTAAACGCGCCGCCATAAAGTCCCATCACCCAGGGGCCTAAACGACCGCCGTAACGCTCCATCACCCAGGGCCTTAAACACGCCGCCCCGTAACGCTCCCATCACCCAGGGGCCTTTGAACGCAGCCGCCGTAACGCTTCCCATCACCCAGGGGCTTAAACCGCAACCGCGTATACGCTCCATCACCCAGGGCCTAACGCCGCCGCGTAACGCTACCATACCCAGGGCCTTAAACGCGCCGCCGTAACGCTCCATCACCCAGGGCCTTAAACGCACCGCCGTAACGCTCCCATCACCCAGGGGGCCTTAAACCACCGCCGTAACGCTCCATCACCCAGAGCCTTAAACGCATCGCCCCTAACGCTCTCCATCACCAGGCCTTAAACCCACCGCCGTAACGCTCTCAACACACCCGGCCTTCAAACGCACGCCCGTAACGCTCCCATCACCTGGGGCCTTAAACGCGACCACGTGAACGCTCCCCCATCACCCTGGGGCCTTAAACGCACCGCCGTAAGCTCCATCACCCAGGGGCCTTAAACGCACCGCCGTAACGCTCTCATCACCCAGGGCCTAAACGCGCACGCCGTAACCTCTTCATCACCAGGGCCTTAAACGCACCGCCCGTAACGCTCTCATCACCCAGGGCCTTAAACCCACCGCCGTAACGCTCTCAACACCAGGGGCCTTAACCACCCGCCGTAACGCTCTCATCACCCAGGGGCCTTAAACCCACCGCCGTAACGCTCTCAACACCCAGGGGCCTTAAACCACCGCGTAACGCTCTCATCACCCAGGGGCCCTTAAACCACCGAGTAACGCTCCTACCTCACAGAGGCCTTAAACGCATCGCCGTAACGCTCTATCCACACCAGGGGTCTTAAACCGCCACCGCCCGTAACGCTCTCATCACCCAGGGCCTTAAACCCACCGCCGTAACGCTCTCATCACCCAGGGGCCCTTAAACACCCGCCGTAACGCACCGCCGTAACGCTCCTACCACCCAGGGGCTTAAACCCACCGCAGTAACGCTCCCATCACCAGGGGCCTTAAACGACCGCCGTAACGCTCCCATCACCCAGGGCCTTAAACCACCGCAGTAACGCTCCATCACCAGGCTTAAACGCACCCAGTAAACGCTCCCATCACCCAGGGGCCTTAAACGCACCGCAGTAACGCTCCCATCACCCAGGGGCCTTAAAACGCACCGCAGTAAACGCTCCCATCACCCAGGGGCCTTAAACGCACCGCAGTAACGCTCCCATAAGTGAGTTAAGCCGCTTCACCTTCAGAGCGTCCTCCGTCTTACCCGAGTTGTTTTTAGCTGCGTCGAGCCGTCAGGGCATCCAGAAACGCTCTCCCTCAGATCCTCCTGGTTCTCTGCTCTCATCTTCTCATTATCCTACTTCTCGCTCATGCGCCTCAAGCTTCTTCTCCAAACGTGTGAACAGCGAAAACATAAAACAAAGACGTGTTCTTGGATTTAGATCGTGGACTGAAGTTCTTGTTTCTGTCAGAGTTTGCAGACGACAGACGGAGCTCAGTATTTCACAAACTTTCTCCAGATCCGTGTTTGACCTCTACGTCCTCGTCACCACGGCCACAAGCCCAGACGTCATGTGAGAAATGCTAATGCTAATGCTACTACTACCTGCTAATGCCTACTGCTAAATGCCGACTGCTAATATGACTGCTAATTGCTAGATCTAGCTTGCTAATACTACTCTGCTAATGCTAATACTACTGCTAATGCTAATACTACTGCTAATGCTAATACTACTGCTAATGCTAATACTACTGCTAATGCTAATACTACTGCTAATGCTACTGCTAATGCTACTGCTATTGCTAATGCTACTGCTATTGCTAATGCTATTGCTAATACTACTGCTATTGCTAATATACTGCTAATGCTACTGCTATTGCTAATGCTAATGCTAATGCTAATGCTACTGTTATTGCTAATGCTAATACTACTGCTAATGCTACTGCTATTGCTAATGCTAATACTACTGCTAATATTACTGCTAATGCTAATACTACTGCTATTGCTAATATACTGCTAATGCTATTGCTACTGCTATTGCTAATGCTACTACTGCTAATACTACTGCTAATATTACTGCTAATGCTAATACTACTGCTATTGCTAATATACTGCTATGCTAATATTACTGCTATTGCTAATGCTACTGTTATTGCTAATACTACTGCTATTGCTACTGCTATTGCTACTGCTACTAATGCTAATGCTGCTACTACTACTACTACTAGTATAGCAGTAGATTGTCTCTCGTTTAGGTGCCACAGAACATCGATTTTCCGTTCAGTAATTGAAAGATGGAACAATATTATTTTGGCTAAATATTTACCGCGTGAACCTTTTCTTTGCCCATGATGTTTGGCGGAATGATCAGGCGTTCGAGGTCACCGTCAGTGGCGGGAAGTCGGTACATTTGATTGCGATGTTTTTCTGTATAAATATGTTGTTGTGAAGGTCTAGTCCAGCGTTTCTTCTTATGTTTGGAGCATCTTCTCTCTCATTTTGCTGCTCTCACTTACTGATCTCTCCTGTTTGAGCTCAGATTGTCTTCAGGCTCACATCTGCACAATTCATGAAGTTCTCGTTGAAGTTCTCGTATGGATCACAAGCGTTTCCGTGTCCGCACGCGTCATAAACGAGGTCCTGTTCCTCAGTTCGTGTGTTGTTGGAGTTGGTTTGTCTCATGTTTCCATGGTTTCCAGGATGCCGGCGTACAACTCCAGCTCCATGTTCTCCGTCTTCTTCATCGTCTTCATCCTGGTGAACGTCTACATCTTCATGTCCGTGTTCCTCGCTGTGGTGTACAACAACTACAAGAAGCACCTCAAGGTCAGACTCCACGTTCAGACAGATCAGTCGTTCTCCAACATTCTTCTGACCTTTCACACCAGTTTTATCGTCTGGGCTGAAGACGACATCGCCTCTCGTCTTTAGAGGTCGATTAATCGGTCTTATATTCTTGAGATTTAAAAAGAACTGCAGGAAGATGAAGGCACTGAGAGAGTTCGATGGAGAGTTTTGTCCTCTTTGTTTCATTCAAATATGCAGTTCACAAGTACTTTTCTGGTCTTCTGGTCGCACCATCGGGACAGTTTCGAGACCTTTTGCTTGAACCTCGTCCCCGTTTGGTCGACTAATCGATGCACAAAGTCTTTAGTCGACCAAGGACTTTAGTCCATTACGAATGATGTTTTTACTCTGAAAACATCTGTGGGAACCTCCTGCACCAAAGGCCCTCCAGAGCACGGTGTGAGTCAGGACTTGTACTTGTACTGCAGCACTTGTACTGAAAGCACTTGTACTGCAGCACTTGTACTGACACTTGCTGCAGCACTTGTACTGCAGCACTTGTACTGCAGCACTTGTACTGCACTTGTACTGCAGCACTTGTACTTGTACTGCAGCATTGTACTGCAGCACTTGTACTGCAGTGTACTTGTACTTTGTACTGCAGCACTTGTACTTGTACTTGTACTTGTAGTACTGCAGCACTTGTGTACTTGTACTGCAGCACTTGTACTGCAGCACTTGTACTGCAGCACTGTACTTGTACTGCAGCACTTGTACTTGTACTGCAGCACTTGTACTTGTACTGCAGCACTACTTGCTAGCACTTGTACTGCAGCACTTGTACTTGTACTTGTACTGGCAGCACTTGTACTTTGTAACTGCAGCACTGTAGCAGCACTTGTACTTGTACAGCACTTGTACTTGTACTGCAGCACTTGTACTGTAGCCAGCACTTGTACTGTACTGCAGCACTGTGTCCGTGCTGTGTTCAGGAGGAGGTCCGGCAGCTGGGTGAGGGCCAAACGGCACAAAATGGCGCGGCCTTTGCCGTGCTGCAGCAGAGGAGCGCTGAGGGGCGGAGCCTGTGGTCATGCACGATCGGTGGAGCCGATTGGTCCGTCGAGTCCGCCCCGACATAAGCCACGCCCACAAAGAATGCTGTGGAGCGTCTGCGACCCGAGGAGAAGGGCGCCATCGGTGAGACGGGGTTTGGACCGGGTTGAGTCCTTGTGTGAGCCCCCCCGTGTGAGCCGCCCCCCCCGCCCCCCCGTGGGTGAGCCCCCCCCCCGTGTGTGAGCCCCCCCGTGTGAGTCCCCCCCCGTGTGAGTCCCCCCCCGTGTGTGAGTCCCCCCCCCCCGTGTGTGAGTCCCCCCCCCCCCGTGTGTGTGTGTGAGTCCCCCCCGTGTGTGAGTCCCCCCCCGTGTGTGAGTCCCCCCCCGTGTGTGATCCCCCCCCGTGTGAGTCCCCCCCCCCGTGTGTGAGTCCCCCCCCCCCCCCGTGTGAGGCCCCCCCCGTGTGAGCCCCCCGTGTGAGTCCCCGGTTGAATGCTGGTTGAGTCCCGGTTCTCGTCCGTAGGTAAGCTGGCGTTCGTGCAGCTTGCAGATCTGCTGAACATTGAGGTGATCACACTGAAGCAGAGGCCACACCCCCTGCAGACGCTAAAGCCCGCCCTCTACCTGTCCGCGCCGAGCCGCCTCCTCTGCTCCATCGTCCTGCACAGGTGAGTCCAGAGTCTAGACCAGAGTCCAGTCGCGGGTCTCATTTGGAAAGCGTGGACAGAAATGTTTGGCGCTCGAGGGGTTTTCGCCGTTTGTGACGTTCAGATGCTAATGCTAACGCTAACGCTAACGCGGCTCATGCGGCAGCGCTAACGCATGGACCTGCACCAGATTTTAGAACCAAGACACGAGAAGAATGATGCACCTCCCTTCTCCCAAAAGTCCGTCTCTCCATCAGAGGGTTCGTGGTGCTCTTTGACCCGTCATCATACTTGGCGAACGGCCGTCTCTCAACTCGCTGCTGGACGGAGAGAACCCGCGTCATCTCCAACCTCCCGAGTGGTTCTTCCTGGTACGCGTACCTCCTCGAGGATCCTCCTTCAAGCTCTACGTCCCACGAGCCGCGAGTCCTTTTTCTCCAGAACACAACTTCTGGGAACTGGTCTGACCCTCTGCTCCTCTGACCCTCTCTCCGCTCCCTGCTCCTGCTCTCTGACCCTCTTCCTCGCGCTCTCCCTGCTCCTCTGACCCTTCTCCCCTGCTGCCTCTGACCCTCTCCTCTAACTTCTCTCTGTCCTCTACCGTCCTCTCCCCTGCCTCCTCTGACCCTCTCCTGCCGACTCCTTCTGACCCTCTCTTGCTCCTCTGACCTTCTCATCTGACCCTCCTCCCCTGCCTCCTCTGACCCTCTCCTCCTGCTCCTCATGCGACCCTTCTTGCTCAACTCTGACTTCTCCCCCTGTTTCTCTGACCCTCTTCCGCTCCTCTGACCTTCTCCTCCTGAACCCTCTCCCTCTGCTCCTCTGACGCCTGCTGCTCCTCTGACCCTCTGCTCCTCTACGCTGCTCCATCTGACTTGCCTCTAATCTGCTCCTCTGACCTTCTCCCTGCTGCCTTCTGACCTTTCTCTACGCTCTTCTGCTCCTCTGACCCTCTCTGCTCCTCTGTACCCTCTGACCCTCTCCTCTGTTCCTCACTACCCTCTCTGATCTCTGAACGCCTTCTCCTCTGACCCTCCTGCTCCTCTGACCGTTCTCCTTGCCTCCTCTGACCCTCTGCTCCTCTGACCTGCCCTCTGACCCTCTCTGGCTCCTCTGACCCTCTCCTCCGCGCCTCTGCTCCTCTGACCTCTGACTCCTCTCCTCCGCTCCTCTGACCCTCTCTGCTCCTTCTGACCCTCCTCCTCTGCACTCCTCTGACCTTCCTTTCTCCTCTGGACCCTCTCCTCCGCTCCTCTGCTCCTCGACCCTCTCTGCTCCCTGACCCTCTCCTCCGCCTCTCTGCTCCTCTGACCCTCCTTCTCTCCTCTGACCCTCTCCTCCGCTCCTCTGACCCTCTCCTCGCTCTCTGACCCTCTCCTCTGCTCCTCTGACCCTATCTCTCCGCTCCTCTGCTCCTCTGACCCTCTCCTCCGCTCCTCTGCTCCTCTACCCTTCTCTCGCTCCTCTGGACCCTCTCCCCGCTCCTCTGACTCTCTCCTCCGCTTCCTCTGCTCCTCTGATCCCTCTCTGCTACCTGACCCTCTCCTCCGCTCCTCTGCTCCTCTGGGACCCTCTCTGCTCCTCTGACCCTTCTCCTCCGCTCCTCTGGACCCCTCTCCCTCCGCTCCTCTGACCTCTCCCTGCTCCTCTGGACCCTCTCCTCCGCTCCTCTGCTCCTTCTGACCCTCTCCTCCGTCTCCTCTGCCTCCTCTGACCCTCTCTGCTCCTCTGAACCCCTCTCCTCCGCTCCTCTGACCCTCTCCTCTCGCTCCTCTGACCCTCTCCTCTGCTCCTCTGAACCCTTTCCTCCGCGTCCTCTGCTCCTCTGACCCTCTGACCCTCTCCTCCGCTCTCTGACCCCTCTGACCCTCTCCTCTGACCCTTCTGACCCTCTCTGCCTCCTCTGACCTTCTCCTCTGCTCCTTTGACCCTCTGACCCTCTCCTCTGACCTTCTCCTCTGCTCCTCTGACCCTTCTCTCCTCTGCTTCCTCTGACCCTCTCCTCTGCTCCGCTGACCCTCTGACCCTCTCCCCTGCCTCCTCTGACCCTCTCCTCCGCTCCTCTGACCCTCTCGCCTCTCTGACCTCTCATCTGACCCTGCGTCCCCTGCTCCTCTGACCCTCTCCTCTGCTCCTCTGACCTCTCTGCTCCTTCTGACTCTCCCCCCTCTCTGCTCCTCTGACCTCTCCTCGCTCCTCTGACCCTCTCCTCCGGCTACCTCTGACCCTCTCCTCTGCTCCTCGACCCTCTCCTCCTGTCCTACCTCTGCTCCTCTGACCCCTTCCTCCGCTCTCTCTGACTTCAGCCTCTCCGCCTCTGCCTCTCTGCTCCTCTGACCCTCTCCCGGGTCCGACCCCCTCTGACCCTCTCTCTTCCGCTCCTCTGCTCCTCTGACCCCTCTCTGCTCCTCTGACCCTCTCCCTCCGTCCTCTGCCTCCTCTACCCTCTCTGCCCTCTGACCCTCTCCCCGTCCTCGACCCTCTCCTCCGCTTGATGCCATCTTCTCCCTGACCCTCTCTCTCTCCTCTGATTCTCCTCTCCCTCACGCTCCTCTGCTCCTCGGCACCCTCTCCTTCCGTCCTCTGTCTCCTCTGACCCCTCTGCTCCTCTGACCCTCTCTCCGCTCCTCTGACCCTCTCCTCGCGCTCCTCGACCCTCTCCTGCTGCTCCTCATGACCCTTTCCTCGGCTCCTCTGCTCCTCTGACCCTCTAGACCCACTCCTCCGCGCCTCTGACCCTCTGACTCCTCTGACCCTCTCCTCTGACCCTCTTGTACCCTCTCTGCTCCTCTGACCTTCTCTGCTCCTCTGACCCTCTTGACCCCTCCCTGACCTTCTCCTCTGCTCCTCGACCTTCTCCTCTGCTCCTCTGACCCTTCTCTGCTCCGTCTGAACCCTTCTGACCCTCTCTGATCCTCGACCTTCTCCTCTGCTCCTCTGACCTCTGACCCTCTCCTCTGACCTCTCCTCTGCTCCTCTGACTTCTCCTCTGCTCCTCTACCCTCTCCTCTCTTCCTCTGACCCTCTCCCCTTGCATCTCTGACCTCTCCTCCGCTCCTCTACCCTCTGACCGTCTCCTCCGCCTCCTCTGCTCCTCTGACCCTCTCCTCTTGCTCCACCTCTGACCCTCTCCTCTGACCTTCTCCTTGCTCCTCTACCCTCTGACCCTCCTCCGCTCTCTGACCCTCTCCTCTGCGCTCCTCTGCTCCTCTTGACCCTCTCTGCTCCTCTACCCTCTCCTCCGCTCCTCTGACCCTCTCCTCCGCTCCTCTGACCCTCTCCTCTGCTCCTCTGACCCTCTCCTCCGCCCTCTGACCTCTGACCCTCTGACCCTCTCCTCTGCTCTCTGACCCTACTCCTCCGCTCCTCGACCTCTGACCCTCTCTCTGACCCTCTGACCCTCTCCTCTGCTCCTCTGACCCTCTCCTCCGCTCCTCTGACCCTCTGACCCTCTCCTCTGACCCTCCGTTCCACCCTCTTCCTCCTCCTGGTTTCCCTCTCCTCTGTCCGTTCCATACCGTCATAGTCGTGGCTGCGCTCGTCGCCACCGTCGCCAACTCGGCTCTAAAATCCGGTGAGTGTTCCATCTTTAAAGACTTTAAACTGGGATCCTCCCGTCGCCGTGACGATCCCCTTCAGCCCGGATGCCCCTCCCCTTTGTAGCTGCAATAACCTTCTTCTTGCCCCGCCCGTGTTTGGTGTTGGGTCCTGGCGGCGTCCTCGAGGGCAGCCAGCGGGTACACGAGCCGGCAGATCCTGGACATCGTCTTCATCCTCCGAGTGCTGCGGCTGGTGCGCGTCGTGGACAGTATTCACAGGTGACGCCCCCTGCAGGTCGGACGGCTCATTGAACCAAAATGCAGTTGAAGATGAATATATTTAAAATGTTGCAAACAATGATACAGGTGTTTTTTTTAGTTTTACCATTTGACTTCCTGTTTGGAATTGATGACATCACACGAGGAGATTACCACATTATTATTATATATAATATATTTATGACAAATATAATTAAATGAGAGCGACGTAAAACAGGGTTAAAAGTTGTTTCTTTGTGTAAATTCTGCACAAACATTGGATGGCCTGAGTGTCCCTGCTGTGATGTCACTTCCTCCTCTAAAAGCGGCTTTATTAGTGTAAAAACTACAATTTATATTTACAAAAGGTACAAATACACCAAAACTAGTCAAAACTCGATCCCTGTTCTTCGTCAAACCGCTGCAGATGTGTTTGTTTACGAGCTCCTCTTCCCTGCTCCTCCTCTGAGCCTCACAAAAACACTCACACATCTGGAGTTCTCCACCTTCATTTGCAACTGTGCGTTTACGTTAGCATGACAGGGCAAGCTAGGTCCTGGTCCTGGTCCTGGTCCTGGTCCAGGTCCTGGTCCTAGTCCAGGTCCTGGTCCAGGTCCTAATCCAGGTCCTAGTCCAGATCCTGGTCCTGGTCCTGGGTCAAAACTGGAAGTTAAAAATCTAATCTTTCTTTCCAGGTTTAGAGCCATCATCAACACTCTGATCAGGATCGGACCAGCCATTCTCACGTTTGGACAACTCATCCTGGTGAGGGGGGGCATCCCACACACGGGGGGAGGGCATCCCACACACGCGCGGGGGGAGGGGGCATCCCACACGCGCGGGGGGAGGGGGCATCCCACACGCGGGGGGAGGGGCATCCCACACGCGGGGGGGGGGCAGGGGCAATCCCACACGCGGGGGGAGGGGCATCCCACACGCGCGGGGAGGGGCATCCACACCGCCTGGGGGGGGAGGGGGCATCCCACAACGCGCGGTGATGGGGGAGGGCATCCCACACGCCGCGCGCGGGGGAAGGGGGCATCCCACACGCGGGGGGGAGGGGGCATCCACAACGCGCGGAGGGCCACGCGGCGGGGGGGAGGGCATCCCACAACGGCGGGATGAAGCCTCTGGAGGGTCTACACCAGCAGCTCACAGACCTTTTGGGGCTTTGGGCACTTCTTCAGCTGCTCTCTGAAGGTATATGTGCTGCAAACTCTCGCTAGAACGAAGAACGCGCTTAAGTTTTCATGAAATATCTGAGGTTTTCATTCCTCGTCCAAAGCATTCGACTAGTTCACTCTTTTCAGCACCAGAACCTTTTACGTTCCCATGGCTGCTGGAATGGTGCTTGAATGGTGCTGATGGTGCTTGAATGGTGCTTGAATGGTGCTCTGCTTAATAATGTGGAAACATCCTTAAGTCGTTTTCCTTTAATTGGACCTGGCAAACTAATTAGCCCACGACTCACAAGACCAGCCCACAATCTGTGTTCAGGCGTTCTCTTTGCGTGTTCAGTGCGTTCTCCTTTGCGTGTTAAGGCGTTCTCCTTTGCGTGTTCAGGGCGTTCTCCTTTGCGTGTTCAGCGTTCTCCTTTGCGTGTCAGTGTCTCGTTTTTGTAGGTTTGTTCTCTCTTTGCGTGTTCAGTTCGTTTCCTTGCTGTTCAGGTTGTCTTTCTCCGTTTGCTGTTCAGGCGTTCTCTTCCTATGCGTGTTCAGTTGTTTTGCGTTCTCTCTTTGCGTGTTTCAGGTGGTTGTACTACATCTTTGCGATGGTGGGATGGAGCTGTTCAAGGGGAGGGTCCGGTTTTGGTCCGGACTCGGCGAGACCCGGAGCGTCTTCACTGTGTGGAACGTTAGTTTCCTCAAAGACACGGCCTTGCGCGCGCACAACTACTGCAAGAACAACTTCAACCACGTAAAAGTTCCACACTGTCGCTTTAGTTCACCAAAGCAGAGCTGACACGTGACTTGTTCTATGTCCACCAGGTGGTGGCGTCGTTCGTTCCTGCTGCTATGGAGCTCACTGTGGTCAACTTGTTCTTATGTTCAACAGGTCTGCGGCTGAACCTGGAATGACTTAGGGCTATATCCATGGTAACTGAATCAGTCTGAATTCCCTAGGTCTGATACCAGGTCTGAATCCAGGACTAACCAGACCTGAACCCAGGTCTGAACCAGACTGAACCAGGTCTGAAACCAGTGACTTGAAAACTCCAGGAATTACTCACCAGGTCTGAACCAGTGACTAAACCGGTTAATGATTGAACCAGACTAAAACCAGGACTGAACCAGTGTCTGAACCAGGTAAACCAGGACTGAACCAGGTCTGAACAGGTCTGAACCAGGTCTCTGAACCAGGTCTGAACCAGGACTGAACCAGGACTGAACCCGCTGTGCAGTTCTGTGTCCTTGACTCCAGGGGTCACGCTCCTGAGCAGCGGCTTCTCTCTCACGACTCACTCCGCGTGCGCGACTGTACTTCATCCTGTTCCATCATCACCGTCGTCTCATCATCATCATGCAAGTAAAGCACCAGGAGGAGGCGCTCTTGGACTCCTTTTTGTCGTTGTAGTTGGCATAGTACTTCTGGAGACTGCAGTACTTTCTGTGGAGACTGCAGTACTTCTGTGGAGACTGCAGTACTTCTTTGGAGACTGCAGTACTTCTGTGGAGACTGCAGTCTTCTGTGGAACTGTCAGTATTCTGTGGAGACCTGCAGTACTTCTGTGGAACTGCAGTACTTCTGTGGAGACTCAGTATCTTGGAGACTGCAGTACTTCTGCTAGTACTTTTCTGTATTGCAGTATTTTCGTGGCGTTCGTTCTGGAGGCTCTTTTTCTTTTGTGGAGTATTCTGTGGAGATGAGCAGACCTCCAGAATTTCAGTGGAGAAGAAAATCCAAGAACTTCAACTCGGAGTCCAACTAGTAAGAACCAGAGGGCGGTGGTCAGAGGGCGGGTCAGAGGGCGGGTCAAGAGGGGCGGGTGTCAGAGGGGTCAGGGTGTCGGGGTCAGAGGGGCGGATGTTCTACTGTCTGTGTTTCAGGGAGACGTTGGAGGAGAACCTGGTGAACTCGATGGAGACGATGTGACAGTGTCCAAGAGAACGGACAGAAGAAGAACCCGTGCCTGCTCTTCAAGATCGCCTCCAAAAGTGAGTTCTGCCGAAACACCGGGACCGGAGCGGACCAGGTCTAAACCAGGTCTAAACCAGGTCTAAACCAGGTCTAAACGCAGGACTTAAAGCAGGTCTAAAGCAGGTCTAAAGCAGGTCTAAAGCAGGACTAAAGCAGGACTAACAGAGCTAAAGCAGAGACTAAAGCAGGACTAAACCAGGACTAAACCAGGACTAAACCAGGAATAAAGCAGACTAAACAGACTAAACCAGGTCTAAAGTAAAGGTCTTAAAGCAGGTCTAAACCAGGTCTAAACCAGGACTAAACCAGGACTAACCAGGACTAAACCAGGACTAAAGCAGGACTAAAGCAGGACTAAACCAGGTCTAAAGTAGGTCTTAACAGACTAAACCAGGTCTAAACCAGGTCTAAAACCAGGGTCTAAACCTAGGTCTAAACCAGGTGCTAAAGCAGACTAAAACACAGCTAATACAGTCTAAACCAGGACTAACCAGGAGCTAAATGCAGGACTAAACCAGGACTAAACCACTAAACCAGATAACCAATGGATCTCAACCAGGACTAAGCACGGTCAAAGCAGGACTAAAGCAGGTCGTAAACCAGGACTAAACAGGACAAGACGACTAAACGAGGACTAAACCCAGACTAAAGCAGGTCCAAACCAGCGTCTAAGCAGGTCTAAAGCAGTAAAGCGGTCTAAACCCAGGACTAAAGCAGGACATAAACAGGACTAAAAGCTAGGACTAAACCAGGACTAAAGCAGGTCAAACGGACAAGAGACTAAACCAGGTACTAAAGCAGGTCTAAAGCAGGACTAAGCAGGTTCCAAACCAGGACTAGAAGGCAGGTCTTAAGCAGGACTAAGGTCAGGACTAAAAGCAGGACTAAAGCAGGACTAAACCAGGTCCTAACCCAGGTCTAACACAGGACATCCTTGTGCTCCAGGATATCGCACGGTGGACGCTCTGATCCAGAGGATATTTGAGAACGACCTCGACCCTGAAGATTTCAATGAAGACGAAGACGAGACCAACGGGAACTTCTCCAACCCGACATTCAATCTATGAACCGGGTCTGAACCGGGACTGAAACGGGTCCAAACGGGTCTAAACCAGGTTTAAACCGGGTCTAAACGGGTCTAAACCCCAGCTCTGACCTCGGATCAGGACAGACATTATTTTTGTAACTTGTACAGTTTCCGTTTGTATTTTCATATAAAGTTTATTTCCTCGTCACAAAAACGTCTCGGCTTTTATTCTTTCATCTTTCAAACGTGTTTTTCGTGGTTTGTGAAATATCTCACAAATCAGTATTTGGATTCATTTCTTTGTGATGGCCAAAAAGATCCATTTGTTGTGTCCATGGCAGGAGTTTCAAGTCCCAGTAGCACTAGATCCGGCCTAAACCAGGACTAGGAGCACATCCTGCCCGACGCCATGAGCGTGGAAGGTCTATACTCACCGCTGAAGGTTTGTCCACGACGCGGCGGAGCGGGCGCGGCGGAGCGGGCGCGGCGGAGCGGGCGCGGCGGAGCGGGCGCGGCGGAGCGGGCGCGGCGGAGCGGGCGCGGCGGAGCGGGCGCGGCGCGGCGGCGCGGAAAACTCAAGACTGGTGACGCCACGGGAACTAAACAAAGGCGTAGGGTTCCAAGCTCGCCTACTGGCCATTGTGATGTATGACATGGAAAGTGAAACGCAGCGTGACGTGTCGACACTGAGCGGAGATGAGAAGTTCTGTAAAAGGATGAAGAATGTCGGACTGACGGACCTCTGGAGGGAATTGAACCCTAGGGTACTCTAATATACCCACTTTACTAATCCACGTACAATTTAATCCAGAATAGACTCTTTATCTTCAGAGGGGCGGAGTCAGAGGGGCGGGACCTACGTGATCATGCTCCTCTACGTCTCTGTGGATTTAGAGGAAAGATGAAGAAACACACTTTGGAGGTTCAAGTCCCGCCTGCTTAAGACCCTTTGTTTAAGACTTCTCTGGAGGAAAATGACCCTGGGGAAACGTCTCCGCCCATCCTCTGGGACGCTTCCAAAGCCGTTCTGAGAGGGAAAATGAAATGTGTTGGAGGAAAACCATGCCATAAAGTGTGTCCTAAAATGCTCCAAGAAATTAAAAAGATGAGGAGAAATGAATGAATGAATGAAAGAAAATGCTCTTTACATTATGAGAGTGGATCAAAATGTTTGAAATCCGGGACGGGCAAAGTGATGTCATCTCAACTAAACAAGACAAAATTCAATCAGCATTTGAATCCTTTTATAAAAAACATGTTCAAACATTCCAGACGATAAAGAAGATGATATAAACTCCTTTCTGGACACTCTCAATTTGCCCGTTTTATCAGAAGAATTGAATATAAATTAAGTCTTTAAAAGAC